>OMNM01014700.1:7279-21801 GCA_900302745.1 Parablennius parvicornis | reverse complement strand
ACAAATTATAACCATTTAAGTTTTCCATGTTAATTCAATATGATTTTAAATGAACAAAATAATTTTGCAGGTTCTGTATATTATTCCCCTGACAACAGATATCTTCACTCTAAACTTTGATTCACAAAATATTCAGAAAGTTCCCTTTGGATTTTAAGACAGTGCAGATCTGGCCACAGAGGACCCCCCCATATGGAGCTAAAACCTGTTCAAGAACGATGCAGTTTAAATTACCACTTAGTAATATGAGAAGGTGAAACAGAGTAGCAGAACTAGGATTTATTAATAAGAAATGACTTGAATCTTATCACTTTAAGGGAAGGTGCTACAAACCCTGATCTCCCAGCAACTGAATGATCCAGCAGAGTGAATAAAAGCAGAGTGTTGAAATGCTAAACAGGATGAATCACACAGTGCAATGAAAAAAAAAAAAAAGAAATAATACTGACACCTCTGTGTTTGACACCCTCCGTTTTCACACTTTGTTGCTGCGAGATTTGAAAGTAGCATAAAATCCTCGCAGCTTGCTTTCTGGGGTTTGCATGAGAAATGTTGCTCCCTTTCAGGTCCCACGGCGCTGAACAGTGGAGGAGGACCAAGAGGTTTGAGGAAACTGTCAGGAGACGCAGATTCACACACCAGGCCGATAGTGAAGGTCAGAAAACTGTGAAGGCCAAATAAAGTGAAGGAATGTGGGAATCATGGCTGACACAACTCATGATGAATAAAATTTGTGTACAACCAATTAAATGCAAAAAAACCCCAACTATATATTGTGGATTTAAAAATAAAATAAACTAACTGAATGTATTTCTCAAGATTCTCAAGATGAAAACACTACAATTTATTTATTAGAAATGTAAAACAGACCAATTATTATAAATACAGTAGTGCCACTGTTTAAGATGCCAAATATACTAGTCAATGTTATGTACATGCGGTGTCACATCCTCAGAGCTGCACAGCTCGGCTCATTGTTAAAGAGGCAGTTTATTCATTGTGGTACAGAACATATGGGAAATATAGAATGTATATTAATATAAATCTACCATGAAAGTGATAAACCGCCCACCTCCAATGCAAGACATTAAAGTGGTGTATATAATAGTATGTTAACACGAAAGCACAATGAATACTTGTGAGCTTAACACTTTTCGCCACAAAAGGAAAAAATAACCTTGAAAGTTGCCAATTTTTTTTTCTCCTTAGTTGTGAAAACGTTCAGATCACTAATGTTTCAGTACTGCAAGTGATTTCTTAAACTCTTGTCAAATTTGTATTTAGTGAAAAAGAAGATTGCATTTGGAGGTGTAACGTCTCATTTCTAACATGGTATGGTAAAGGACAAATTTTAACAAAAGATAATACAGACGGCATCACTTTACCCTCAGTTCATGAAGATCTCAGAGAGAACTGACTGAGTGTCTCACTTAAAAGTTTTGCATCCAGCATTATGTTTCGCAAATGTCTAATTTGATATAAAGAACATTGGAATACTCTGAGGGACATTTATAATGAATATATTTAGGGACGCCCTAGTCTAGAAAGAAGAGTGTAAGCAGAAGAAATACTTTCAAAGAAGTCTGTACAGATCGTTACCATGGTATGTTATTTTATGATGTGCAATATGTGATTCAATTTAAATCTATAAAGTAGAAAGAACTTTCTTCTGATACTGATACCTTCATGGTGAATGATATGATCAGAGACAAATATATGAATATTATGTGAAATTAACTTGAGAAAAATCTGTAAAAAAGCCAATAATTGAAAGGCATTATAACAAGTTTTAGGAGGGGTGTTGTCGGAAAATGTAACTACTTTGATACGTGATTTTCAAATAAAGGCTTCTGTTACATGAAAAAGGTTTTTAAAATCTGTTTCTGCCATCAGTCAAAAGCAGGTTAATACTTTAACGAATTGATTCAGTTTATCATTTAACCTCTTCCAATGTGAATAAAATCAGTATACACAGCCTTTGAAAAAAAAAAAAGTGCGTTGACTTAAATTGTGTGAACTGTGTTTTCTGTTGCCTCCACACATACAACTGTGGTTTTTACCTTCGTTAAACAAATAGAAAGCAAGTAAAATGCAGAGATGGACAGACGGAAATGATAAAATAAGTGGACTCGTCTCCAGGATGAATGATCCATAAAATCAATACAGCTAACTGTAGATTCTGTTGTGATCAGAAACTTTGAGTTTCTAACCTGGACACCAGACAACTGTGTTGCCTTTACATGGTTGATTATTTTCTTTCTGGGGATGTTTTTTTTTCCCCTCATCTGTGGGTTTGGCTGCGACCTCGCGATGTGCACTCTACGTTCTGAAGGATTCAAAGTAAACAAGGTTTTACTGCGGTTAACATTTCCATCTGCAGCAGAAGCAAATCCTTGACTCTGTTTCTAAGAATAGAACAAGACGCTGACCTCATTTAGCTGTGGATCTCAGACTGATACTGAGGGGCAAAAAAAATTACACATTTCTTAAATGGAACTTTCATATATAGCAGTTGCTCGAATTTCAGGGATGTTTAACCAGCTATACGGGGCTCCTTGATGTACTTTGACATTTTATAAATTTCAACACTTTCTAAAGACATTATGTGTCTATTGAACAGGCGGTTCGTTGCTCAGTTTAATCACTCACAGCACTTTACATCTAGCACTTTAAATGTTCACCAGCACTTTGAGAAGCACACAGCACTTTAAGATGATGGAATTTGCAAATATAAAGAATTTGCACACAATTATTGTTTTTAAAGTTATTTATTGAATCTTGTTGTCATCTTTAGATAAAGAAGTCTGTGGAGGCAACATAATTAATTGATAAATTGAGCATTGTGCAATATACGCATGAGTATTTTATAGTTGGCTGATTCTTTCAGTTGTTGGTGTGTGCTGTGAATGTTTTAAGATGTGGATGAGTGTTGTGTGAGAGGACAGTTTTAACTCACCTTCTTCTCTTGTGTTCAGACTGGTGTCTGGGTAAAAGATTCCAGCTTGGATGACACTGCTAAAGAAGGTTCTGGTCTGAACCAAGAGGAAGAGCAAGTGGGCGGTGTTGTTCAGTTTTAACAGGCTTTAGGATTTAGTTTATTATTTAGGTGTTCGTTTTTTTTTAGGTTTATTTGATAATATGGGTTTTTTTTCATTGATTTATGGTTTTGGATTGGTGGATTTTAACTTAGTTTTATGCAACTCGCGCTAACATTATTCACCTGTGGAGTTTTTAATGGTTTCATCCAATTAAGTGAACAGTATTTAATGCACCTTTTACCACCACTCATGCTTCTGGCTGCTGCTGGAGAAGCCACACTCCTGTTTCCTCCCATGCACTTTCGTTTGTTGTGCACTTTTGACAATAAAAAAAAAACAAAAAGATGTGGACAACCCAAATGCTGACTCCGTCATCTCTTCACTACTCGCCATTCCAACCGCTCCAGTCAAACTGACGGCCATATCGGGAATCCGTGGCTTACAACGTCGTATATAAATACAAAAGTCTCACTAAACATAAAAGTGAGCAAAAACCACAGATATTTTACAGTTTATTGCAGCAGGAGTGTCAAACATTAGGTCCATGACACAAAACAAGAAGCTTCAATCTGGTTCACAACAAACCACCGAGCAAGTTGTGAAAATTTCATAGAAAATATTGATTTAATAAACAAAAAACTAATTTCTTAAGAGTAGCAGACAAAATGACAGTGTGACCTGAGCTAAGACAACGGTGATGCTGTCATGAAAGAACTGTAAGAGTTGTTTTTTGCACATGTCACTGTATTTAGTACCAGGTTTTATTAAATTTAAAATGTTTTCATGTTTGTGAAATTCCAGGAAAAGTTATATCCGTCTTACAAACAATTATGTATAACTTAAAAAAAAAAAAAAAGAAATCATGACTTCTGTTAGTGTCTTCAATTTACCATAGATATGATGGTAGAAGGTGCATGTGATCAAATATGGCCCCTTGGCTCAGCATTTGAACTGCTGAATATTGAAGTTGGACTTATTGTAAACGTGCCAAAAAAAAAAAAAAAAAGAGTTTAGAAACCGCTTTGTTGTTGTTGCACTGAAGAACTGATATGACACGAATAAAGAATCTTTGTCGATTGATTACAATTGCATTGTTGCCTTTGAAAACACACTGACAGTGTTCTCAGTCGGTCTGTATTTTGGCTCGAGTAAACGGGAAAGGCACCGAAGAAAACAAAACCATGGCGTCTGTGATTGCTGGACAACAGATTTCTTTCATCTCCGGCAACATTTGCCATCTCAGCTGCTCGTCGCCATCTTTGCAGGGATTTTTTTCTCAACTCCGATTGGCAGCTTCACTCGCAGGGTGAAGGTCAACAAAACAACAAACAAGCAGAATCCTAGCAAAAGGGACCCGAGCAAAGTCCAAACAGAGAGGACCGATAAGTAGAGGCAAAGCTGCAAAGGGACGTATATGGAAGACAAAGTTAAGAAATGGGAAACACTTTGGTCCAAATAGTTAAAACAATGACCAACTGGTGCTGAAAAAAAGCTGGAGAGAAATGAAACAGTGCATGATATTTTCCAATGAACACACTTAATTGAAAATGTGATTATTTAAAAAAATACTCTGTGTTATGTGGTTGAGCTGCACCAAGGACAATACACTTAACTTCAAATGGAATAAGAGCATTTGCTGAAGTGGTTAAAGATGAATGAAGAATTAACATCATATAGTGACAATGACCCAGAACCTATAGAAGGAAAAGTTATCTCAGGAGTCTGCACACTGGTGGTGAGGCAAAATGGTGGATTTCTGATGGGAATGCTGCAGAACCTCCCTGAAGGATGAGGATGATGATGGAGTCATATAAATTTCGTCTGAGCATGAATGAGAAGCAGGCAAAGATAATTCACATGAACTGTTGTTTCAAAGCTTTAAAGCTAAATTGAAACTCAGCTAAAATAATAAAAACTAAATACTGTATATATCTTGCCTCATTTCATTCTATAGTTTAAAAACACTTCTTTTCAGTCTAATTGACAACTCTTAATTGATCCTAGAGGTGTGTGTGTGTGATAATGGATAACTCTTGTAATCTGAAATTATTTTGCCATAATCAGCCCAGCTTTTCATTTTGTAGTCGTTTTAGAACCGATGTGTCCGTCTGAAGATGCCGACCAGATCCAGTGCTGTAAAGGCATAAAAGAAGCTTTTTCCCTATTGAATCCTGCAGTATGAGAGATTTTGATAATCTTACAGCCCTGATGGAGGTGATTTAAAATACATAAGTTGAACCTGAGGGAAAGGCTATGATGAGCACAATATGTAGAAAGGTGTTTCCTCTGGGGAAGCCAGGACATACTCCTTGAATGAAAGTTTGACTGATAACATTATGCAACATAATGTCTTAGTGTCACATTTTATGTGAAGTACTGTCTTCCCTCTAAGGGAAAGGCCATATGATGTATGAGACATAAATATATACATTCATGGCCAGAAAGAAGGTGGTTTTAGTTGACTAAAATGTGTAATGTCAGAAACGATCCTGTAAACCTTCAATAAATTACATTTTTTAAGTTTGCTTCATACGATTTTTCACTGGTAGATAATTGGTGATAAATGATGATAATTTCATGAATAAATCTTCACAATGGCTGAGTTTTATCTTCAAAAGCAACACTCCTCTTCACAATGAAAAATGTCCCAATAATTATTTTTCTGTTGAGAATAAAAAAAAAAAACAACAAAAAAAAAAAACACTACAAAGCCTGAGGGGATCATAGTTACACAAAAGTCAGGTTAAAAAAAAGTAACCCAACAAACAGGAGATTTAATCAGCCCAAAAGTTTTAATAGAAAAATGTTACATAAACTGACATGTAAAAATACAGCAGCCCAGCTGGGGAAAGAGCATGAAAAAAGAAAGTGAACCATTGTGAGAGCTGGCAGAAAAATAGAGAAAAAAGGAAAACAGAGGGCAAAATGAAAAAAAAGCACCAAAGGCACAAACTCAAAATGAAACAGAAATGGATTTTTTTCAATTTGTAGGACGAGAAATTCACAAATCAACAGAGACTCAAATGCACCTTAAAATAATACAGGCAGAAAACAGAGGCTGAATACAAAAGATAACAAGGGGGAAAAAACAGGATGAGTGAGGTGGCGCAGTGGTTTGGCCTCTCGCATCACATTGAGAATGTCATGTGTTCAAATACTGGCTGGGCTTTTCTGTGTGGAGTTTGCATGTTCTCCCTATGCACGTGTTGGTTTCCTCCAGATAGTCCAGATACCTCCCAGTCTAAGGCCCCGTTTACACAAAAAGGAATATCCTCGAGTATCCACAAAACTTACCTCACTTTTGGGTTCCGTTTACACACCACTGTTCAGATCAACTGCATCCGTGACTTTTTTAATACCGGCTCCCAGCGTGGAATTCTTCTTTCACTGGCGATTCCCCCCTGGGGGGAGATCAGGGGTGCTTCCAAATCTGCACTTTCACGACGTGACGTAATACAGGTGACATAATCTAAGGAGGAAATGTAACTTTAAAGAACCAAGATTCCAAGAACCAAGATATGAGGATGAAGAAGGTGTGGCCAATCACCAGCGTGTTTTAGGGGCAAATGTCTAGTCATTTATCTTGGTTATTTCTATTTGTTTTTTTTTCTTCTTTACTAGCACTGGTTAATTTTGGTAGTCTTGCTTGCAGTGTTTGTGTGTATTGATTGTGTGTGTATGGTACATCTAGATTTATATGTGGGACTGTAGATGGATGTATTAGGCTATGAGTGTATGTTATATGTATTAATGCACGAGTGTTTAATTAGGTGTGTATGCATTATGGAATGTTAAGTACGTCTTATTTACAGCACATGAGTTATGTAAGATGTGTGTACTGTATGTGTGCTTGTGTGTGGGTATAGGCATTTAAGTTTGTCTGTAGGTATGTATGAATGGAAGTATGTGTATATGTGTATGTATACATGTGTATATGTATGTGCATATATATGTGTGTATGTATACATATGTATATGTCTGTGTGTATGTGTATATATATTTCATGTACTGCATAGGACATGGCTGAATGCACGTGTGTGTGTGTGTGTGTGTGTGTGGGGGGGGGGGGCGTAGGCATGGATGTATCAATCTATGTATGTATGCAACAGATGGAAGGAAGTTGATTATGCCATTTACTTTAGGACAAGGAGTGTGAGTAAATAAGTTTTACTTCTCACTCCTTTTTCGAATATTCATCTGATTGTTTTCTTGATTTATTTTATATTATTATTACTGTTATTCATTTATTATTTTGAGAGGAAAACTTTGTTTTATTCTTTGTGCCTTGATATTCGAAATAAACATTTCAATCAATCAATCAATCAAAAATCAATAATGCAACAGGACAGTAATGTCTGCCGTGGTGAAAAACTATGAATTTCCATAAATGGACTACAAAAAGTGCTTTTAATACACTTTCACCTGTGACTCCAACACTTATATAATCTGAAATATCACAAGATTTGAATTGCAATCAAAGGAAAAGAGGCTGCCTGGTGAAAAGGTGAATAAATAACCAAACAAACTGAGAATAAGCTGCACAAAAAGTTTACTTCACTGTGTTGGTTTTACAACATCCAGAACACTGTTAGTTGGAATTTGGGTTTTACATGACTTACAGTTGTTCAAGGCACATTATTGCTTTGGTAACTTACATGATCTCCTCCTTTTTTAATCATCATGAGTTTCCCTAAAAGCTCAGATGAGCGGGTCCCTTTAAATATTGTCACCGCAAGGAATTGTGATGCAGCATGATCTTATCTCCTTTGGTAAAGGATGCATCAGTGCTTTTTTCTTTTTGAGCGGTGGGAATGTTATGGACTTGCTGGAACCAGAAGATCGCGGTAGTGCATCTTCACAGATGCCACCTGCTGTTGAATCCAAGTGAGGAAGTAGAAGGGAAACAGTCATCAGGGACAAAAAAAAAAAAAAGGAAACCGTCAACGTGGAGGACTGCAGCCGTGGGGAACAATGTAGATAGACAGAACCAGCAGATGGCAGTGATACAACTCTATAGATGCAAACTGTCATTGAACCCCTGCACGGGGGAATCTTCTTGATTCCCCTGTGCAGAGACAGCCGGAGGCTATGGAGCGCTGTTACTGCGTGTGTGCACCTCCGCCATGGTAAATAGTGCATGCGCCAGTAAACAAACATGGTCACCCCCATAATGTTCATATTCTAATTTTATCGTCCATATCAGTAGTTTAATAGTTGAGATTCTGACCTGACAGCATTCAATTTGTCATCAGTTCATACCAATGACGAGTTTTTGTTTACGCTTAATTCATATTATTTTCTGCACACAATTGTGTGGTTTCATTACAAAAACAAGTGACACCGCCCTCCTGTGGCTCGCCATACTAACTACATCGTTGTCATTTTGTCTGTTGCTGCAGCGTAAACGCACCACTTGTTTTAATGGATCAGGTGTGGTCACATGAATTGTCACGTAAACGAGGCCTAAAAGCATCTATGTGCCTCTGAATTGCACCCAGGTGTGAACTGCCGACCTTCCTGTGTTCATCCGGCCCTCGCCCATAGTTAGGTGGGAACGGCTTCAGCAACCCTGCCCAGGATAAGATGGTGTAGAAGATGGAGGATAAAGGCTGGGTGATTACAGAGTACAGTTTTACTTCAACTTTAGACTTCTTACATGTTTAAGGTTGCAGAAAGTCTTGCTTTAATAAACATTTTAGTGGAAAATTTGTGTTGAATTTATCTCCAGTTGCATCCCATCTGCTGCTTCTGATTTCCCTTACATTTTCAGTGTTATTGCTCTTGTAATGAATTTGTTTTTTTTAAATCCACTCTGCCCACACTGCAATTACTTAAGCCGTGACACTGAAGAGCTTTTTAGACACGCATGTATTGTATGTAATATATGCTTTATCTGTATAGTTACTGTGCTGACTAAATGGCGTTGATATAAGCTTACATTATAAGTAAATAGTTCAGCACCAAACGTGTGAGGATGTTTGTTCTGATATATAGAGTTTTACTGAAACTTTTAAAAGATTCATAGCACAAGAGCCTAACATATTACCCTGTACCCGAAGGACTCAGAACATCATAGTTGAACATGTCAGAAACAAACATGGCAGTTCCAGTGAGAAGTTCTCTGTGTGGTTTTCCTGTCCACATCTTTAATTCACATTTACATCTCAGTCATTTTGCAACAAGCTCTTATGCAAAGCAATTCATGATCAGTGCTACTCATTCATGAGTGCAGGCGTAATCATAATCACAATCACTGTAAGTCTTCGTTAAAAGACGGGGGAGAGGAAATGTTAAAATAACAGCATGGTTGGTGGCTATGACACTCCCTTTGCAGTAACAGCTGATAGGAGCTCTTGTGTCAGAATGCAAAGCAGAATCATCTCTTAAATGGATATTTCCCTTTTCGGATCCATGTGGCCTTTGTTGAAATAATTCATGTTATTTCTAGACTTGATAAGGGTTAACATCTGAGAGGCAAGATATGCAAATCTCTCTCCCAATTGTCCCATTCATTTTCCAAGCACGATTATATTCAACTTACACATGAATATTCAGCCCAGGTCCCAAAGCCTAATAAGAAAACATGATTGAGGTGCCCAGGTAAGGCGGCATAAGTGACTGCAGGGACAGATTTTCTGTCACCAATTCCATCTGCTAATCACTGTTGGATTCTGCATTTCAACACTTGAAGGTATCAGCTGCTGCAGATTGAAGATGTCAGACAATGTGTGCCCCGTCCAGTTGAAAATTAAGTGTGACTTCTGAAAACACAAATAATAATGTGGTGCTTTTTTCTTCTTCTTTGTGCATAGTTTGGGAAAGTCTGGTGATTTGTATGTAGAACATTTAGTCGTACCAAGATGGCTGCAGATCGAATTTTGCCATTTTAACAACTAGAAAATGATAAAATCCTGAAGAGGGGACAGTGGAAGTCTACCAAGACATTAGCAATGAAAACTTCTGAATCAGTTATCTAGTTGTGGTTCTGAAGGATGATCGTTTTTAGAGGTTTCCCTGTTTAACCTCCACTAATCCAATGACAATGTTTTTGAAGATGTTTGATATTGATCGGCTTAATAAATAGTTTTATATAAGAGTATATATAAGAAATTCAATACTGCTTTTTTTTTTTTACTTGTCCAATACAGCAAGAAAATTGTAAATGATAATGGGAGCAGCTACTTTCAGAGCTCACAAACAGACTAAGTAGCAGCATTTGTGTTGATCTGTGTGAAGAATTGCAAATCAAAACATCAGCATCCCCAACAGGAGTTTATACTTTAAGACTCTCAGAGGAATTACTTCATCCAAGAACATAAAATGAAGGATTTTATCCGCAGTACCCTCCAAGGTGTTACGGCCGGGAGCTGGTGTGCAGCGTCCAGAGAACCCAGAAGCAGACCAGGAAGCAGAGCAGGTGCATTTTAGTCCAGGTTTATTTCAACTGAAGGACCTGGGAGATGGGGATCAGAGACCCTGGAGTGAAGAGTGGATGGGTGAGAGGACCGCGGCCAGCCGGAGACGCTAGGATCGACGAGCCGTCGCGCACACCCATGAAGCTGGTGACTCGGGTGAAAAACGGAATCTTCTGGCACCGGATTCACCTCACTGCAGGGCTTAGGAGGTGGGAGGAATCAATTAGTGAATCACCTGCAGGTGTGTCAGTGAGAGAGGATCCGGTGCTGATGCGAGGTGTGGATCCTCACACAAGTCCTCCGTTACTTTGCAGGAGTACTGGCCTGAAAAAATGTGCTGCTCTGCCTTTTGACACTACTACAATAAGTCACACCAGTTATACCACATATACAATTGAAAAGAAGAGTAACTGTTTTAAAAGTAAAGGGAAAAAATCCCTCTTCAGAGAAAATACTGATTGTTGGCCCAGAGTTTGCATTAATAAAACTGAACAATCTTCAGTACATTTGTCTCTTTCCTTCTGATGTGCGCCTTTATCTGTTTCTCATGTGATTTGTTTCAGAGTCCAGTTTGAGATTATGAGGATTAAATAGGCTTTAGGACCACAGTAAAGTGTTTTGCATCTTTCCAAGGCCTCTTCCCTCTTGGATGTGGGCAAAATACCACAGCAGGGAACAAATCTACCAGACGTCACTGTCGGATTTGCAACCACGGTGTCTCGTCCAAAAGTTTTAGTTTGAGTTCTTCATTCAGTCAGTGAGGGTGTTTGCAGTATTGAGACCCCTTTGAAACAGCCAAGTTCAAGACGATTCAGAACACAGTTCTGACTCCAATGGACGGTTTCCTCAGCAAAGGTTTTTACCAGAAATAATCTGTGATAATCCAAGTTTAAACACTGATGAAGCCTTGTAGTATTCGTCAACAGATAAAGAGTGGTTTTATTCTGTTTCGTTCTCCAAACACATTAATGACTTGCATGTCCTGATGTTAGTTTGTTTTTGTTTTTTATCTTTTATTAAGATTGAGAATGCCTCAGTCAAGATGGTACAACAGTGGTACATTGATTTTGCCTGTGGCTGCAGATTGACTTCTGCCTGAAGATGTTCACACTTTCAATTGCACTGTTTTTGTACTTTGTTTTTATATCAGTTTGCTGGCTCCTTATTAATATAATTTGGGGAGCTTGATTTTTGTGATTTGGTATGAACTCTACCCAGACAGCCACAGAAAATCAAGCTCCTCATTAATATAATTTGGGGAGCTTGATTTTTGTGATTTGGTATGAACTCTACCCAGACGGCCACATAAATCCTTTAAAGATTGATAGTTGCAATGGTGATACATCATTGTGTAAGAATAAGCTCAAAGTAAAGAAGAACAATACATGGATTTGAAAGGATACAGTCATTTTGGATATAGTTCAGTACCTTGTTCCACCATTTGGGAACAACAGAAAACAAGAACACAGCCTGGCAACTTCAAAACATTATCTGCATTTTGTTACATCACAGTGCTTTCAGTCCTCCGGAGATTAATTATATTTGAAATATAAAAGAAAAAGAGAAAAAAACCTGCAATGAATACTTTTAACCGTAAAACATTATTCAGCATAATTTTCTGCTGTGCAGTTGCAGCAGCTGCATTTTCAGTGAATTTATGCAGCACAATTCTCAGTCTACAACACTCTAAAGTCTACCAGCGCGTTAGGTTGAATATAAAACAATGAATTTCTAAGATGCCTCCTAATTCACTCACCATAAGCTTCAGCTTCACTCCAAGCCCATAATTCATGTTCCACATCAACTGTGGCATAAAGGACATGCGTACATAATTAGCATCTGGTATTCCCCAAAGATGGAGCTTGAGTACACTCCATAGGTCCACACAAGCACACTCGTCACGGCATTAATTATAATAACATACTAATCAAGTATGCACAACTGAACATGGTCACAGTGAGTGTGAGGACAAACCACAGCGTAAAACAAATGTCTTGGAGGTGTGAGTGTTCTGTTTGTAAAATCCTCGCTGTCCTCCAGGAGGACTGAGTGGCAGAGAGCCGACAGTCGACATTCAAGGGGGAGATATTTTAGCAGAGTATGCTCCATAGGAGAAAATACATCACGTGCCTATGTGCCTATATTAGAACAATGAATCCAACTTCTCGCACCAACAAGTTGACATATTTTGGTGTGTTTGCTGAATGCGTATTTTGAAAAGATATACTGAGATGCCACAATGCAACTGCAAAAGCTACCATAGAAGTTGACCCACAACTGGGGTAGTGGAAGCAGTTGGAAGAACAGGCTTACAATATTTTCTGACAGACTATTTTGATTACTGGAGAGTTTAATTAATGTTAATGAAACGTAAGTAAAATGTTGCTACTTGATAATTGTGATCATTGTCCAGCAAACGAAGGTCTGCAGAACACATTCATACGTTATACGACAATTGCAACACAGTGACCAAGATTGCTGATTTGTGGAAACAAACACATAACGACATTTATTGCAATCATTATAATGCAGCATTTCACTTACATTTGTGTCAGAATGTATTGTCTCCCAGAAAAAAAGATTTTTCTTCCAACTGCTTCACAATATGGGTTATGTTCTGTTGTCACTTTTGCATTTGTGTTGCAGTTATTGCTTTTGCGTTGACCTTTGTAGGCCACTCTATGTTGGTGATAAACTTCGTTGTATTCTCCCCTGAAGAGAGACTCACATACGTCCTTTGCATACACAGATTTTCACAACTAACTCAATAATTTTATATTTCAGTAGCAGGGACTATCACAATGTAATAAATCAAAAATAGGCTCATTATGCTTTGGTAAAAAATACGACGCATGGAGTCGGCATCTATGGAGGACTAAATGTGCCAAAATGAAATTAATGAATACAGCATTAAATAATTAATTAAATGTGTACTGAAATAATTAATATTGGAAATAAATATATAAACGTGTCATTAATTCATTAAAATATCAATTAATTTTATGTATAAAAATCATAAATAATTAGTTCACTATTTAAATAATTATATCATGGTATAATAAAATATGCCATTATTACATTTTGTCCTCCATAAGCATATGACGGGAATCTGCATTCAGATGATTGAAATGGCAACAGACAGAGTGCTGTGTAATGCAGCATTACACAACATTAAAAACAAGCATACATAGCTCCCGTGGTGCACCAGAGAACCATCTGTTAAGATTCAGATTTATCTATTTATGGCTGGTTTTTGGTCACTGGTCCCCTGTGCATTCCCTGGCTCAGGAATGTTGTGGAGACGCCTCTGTCGACCCCAGAGCTCAGCTGAACTGCAGTTGAACTCGATTTGCATGAATTCATGCTATTAGACAGGACAGCACTGCTACAGAAGAAACCAATTGGAAAAGCACTTATCATAGTTCACATAGAAGCGGATGATTGGACTACCGTTAACTGCCCAGCAAGCAGAAATGACCGAACGCGAAACGGCTATCTGAGACTAAAAGCCCGTGGCAGCAGTTTGCAGAACAGTGGAAGGACAACGTGTGTTTGTAAAAACATTCAGCAAAGGCTTGAGTTTGGTGGTACATGAAGGCAGTGGGTACACATAATGTAGATAACAGTCCTTGTGTTAGTTGCCCTCCAACAATGATCTGCAAAATCTTGTGATATTTTTCGCGAACAGGCTGAACAGAAGTGAAAAATGGGGGGAAAAGAGTCAAAATGGTTTCTTCATGCAGTTTACATCAGAGTGTGCAATGGAATTCATTTATGTAATTTGCATTTTGAGTTTCCTTTTGTGAAAATGTAATTGTGGGCTCACCTGGACTCCTCACAGGGAAGTGGCTTTTATTCAAAAGGTCGTCTCTGCAGTGGCACGACCCTCCACCCACACATCTCTCCAAGGGGCCTCGCCTCGGGCTTTATCTGGGCTGCCAGCCCCACTCGCCACACGCCACACACTTACTGTACAAACACACACACACAGACACACAGACACAGACACAGACACACACACACACACACACACACACACACACACACACACGCACTCACAGAGCTGTAA
>OMNM01014693.1:6082-16982 GCA_900302745.1 Parablennius parvicornis | reverse complement strand
GGTGGGGGGGCTTTGTCACTGAGGTCTATCGACCCGTGTGAATGGAGCACAGCTTGGGTTACAGTGATGGAGGAAAAAGGAGCGTTTGTAGCCTGCAGGAGAATACAAAAATAATCAGTCTGCTAATCCCCTTGCTGTACTAATACAAGAAGAGAGACTTTGTCTTTTCACAATGTTGGAAGCACACTGCTTTCTGAAGCAGAAAGATAAATAAGCTTTTGTGTCCCTGCGACGTACTTGAGGGCAACTCATGACCACTTTAGTTGCAGTTTAGCTTAAATTACCAGAGATCAATTTAGGATCGGATGCTAAATTACTGTTCTACATCATTTTAACCTGTAATTGTCTTGTCTCAATTTGGAAATGAGCCTTGAAGCTGCAAACATTAAATCCGCAGCTATTTTTTTAATCCCAGAAATTCCAAGCACTTGGTAATTGCACATTTTTTGCAGATAGTTGACAGCCATGCAGTTTAAAAATGTTAACATATTTATAATTACAGACTTTTGTGTAATTAAAAATGGCAACTTGCTGCAGCCATAGCATGAGTTAAGATGTGTGTACTTGTTTTCACTGCTTTCTGCAGAGTTTCTCACAAATTAATGTATCTTCTCTCAGATCAAAGTCAAATTGGCTGCAGAGAGCTGAGGTCCACTAAGTACATCTCCGATGGCCACTGCACCAGCATCAACCCCATCAAGGAGCTGGTTTGCGCGGGCGAGTGCCTTCCGGCTCAGATGCTGGAAAACTGGATCGGCGGAGTTCACGGCAGGAAGTTCTGGGGCCGCCGGAACAGCAACCAGGACTGGAGGTGCGTCAACGACAAGACCCGCACCCAACGCATCCAGCTGCAGTGCCAGGACGGCAGCACGAGAACCTACAAGATCACCGTGGTCACCTCCTGCAAGTGCAAAAGGTACACGAGGCAGCACAACGAGTCGGGCAGCAAGTTCGAGGAGCCGGTTGTGTCTCCGCCACAGCTCCTGCACAAGCATAAATCCAAGAGCAAGAGGAGGCTGGGGAAGAACCGGCTGAGCGAGAACTGGCACGAGACTGAGCCCTGAAAAGGAAGCGACGAGGCAGACTGACTCTGAAGCTTCAAGGGGTTTTTATCTTCTGGCTGCATGTTGTGGATTATCTCTTGTGTGACTGGGACTTGATTGATGTGGAGCTGGTTCCACGCATTTAAGGAGAACTCCAAAGGGCATGTTGGGAACTTTTCTTGAGCGGTTACTGTGAACGGGACATAGATGTGACGGATGTCACCAGCTGAAATGAACCCATCCGCAGCCCTGTACACGCCCTATTACACTCCACGGTATACGCAGATGGAGATCTGTAGCTAATGACAAAACCAAAAATCTTCAAGAAAACCTTGTAAATACTTGTACATACATCAAATTCTCAATTGCTTTTTGAAGTATGGCCATGTGTATAAAATTTTACTATGTAAGATTAATAATGTAATATATTTCTGTGGCCATCTATGTCGGCATGTAAAGCCTTGTCATCAATCCATCTTGTAATAACATTGTATGAAATAAATATCACTTTTTATCACGCTTGTTGATCGTACATTGTTGCATCTACAGTTGCATTTATGATCATACTACTGCGTTTTGGTTTTAATGCATGCAGTAAAAATATAACGAGAAATGTATACTCTACAGAAGAAACAAGCTTTTGGTGTGGTGCGCATTCTGAGAGATATTAATTCACACAACTGTTTGCAGTATACACCTTCAAATCTCCTGAGACTTTGGATGCCTGCCTCCTAGTGGCAGCTGCACTTCCATCAAGCTGTTGGGTTTCATGTCAGTATTGCAGGAAATGCCACAATTTGCCATTTCAAAAGAAATGTAAAAAAAAATGAAAGCCTTTGCAAAGTAATGACTTAAAAGCAATAATTATCCCAATTATTTGTCAAAACTTCTGAAGAATTTTGAATCTGTAAAGTGTCACTTTAACAAAGGTCATTACGAGTTTCAATGTACATATGAAGTTAAACATTTGAATATCAAACATCTATACATCTATAACAGTTGTTTTAACTGAAATATTTTCCATTTTTGAGATTTAATAATAATAATTTTAGATTTAATTTAAGAAAGTAAATATCTATTGAGTGTCAAACTTATTAATATTTCAACATTTTGAGGTTAAAATGACATAAACGTTCTTAATTGATTTCCACAAGACTGCTGACACACTATCAAATCCTTTTCTCCCACAATGTGAACTGCTATTTTCAACATAGAAGTCCTGTTATAAGTTATTTGTAGCATTGAAAACAGACTTACTTCCACTTACACAAGACAGGAAGAAACACAAAAGTTAAGAAATACAGTCACTTGCTATGAAGGGTCAATCAGGTGCCAACCAACTCTGTACTCTTTAATCATTTTCTCAGTTAATTGTTGAGCTCTTCAGTTGTTAAATGTCAGAAAATCTCTAGAAACCAGTGTTTCAAAGTCTGAAATGTAGCCTGGAATGCTTTGTTCAGTCCTGAACAGTTCAAAACCACATAATTGTATAAATATTCAATTATGGAGGTCAAGAGGAACCAGAGCACAAAATACAATAAATGATCTTTCAACACATAGGCTTAAACCCACTTCGACACAATAACTATCGTACATACAGCTACAGTGTGTATAAACGCACTCAAAGATAGAAAATAAAGCTTAAACAAAATGTCCATGAAAAAACAAAGTACAGTCAATCTAGTGTCATAAACAACATACAAGGGAATGAGGATAATATTGAAATTGAATAATTCAAGTAGAGCTATGTAAAAATGAACGTGCATATTTACAGAAGATGTTATATAATATAATATAATAAAATGGAATAAAATAATTCAAATAAATAAATCGGGAAATGTAGTTATTGATCACTCATTGAAGTCGTATTGATTTGATATCAGGCCCATTATGAGCAGTTTAATTATGAAAGTATTCACCGGAAGTACTGCTTTGTAATTTTACAACTTCACAGTTTCCGCCAAACATCTCTACACGTTGCCGCGGTCCTCCCCGCCCATCTACCGGGAAGGGATCTCGAGTTTTCGCGGAGCTCTGCTCCGATACCCCGCTGATCTGATGGAGCTCAGTTCCATTAAGGTGCTGCAGGGTGACGAGCGCGAACCGGACAGGCCCGCTCAGCCTGGGATTTTCCCAAGCCGCGAGGCCGGGATGAGCGTCCAGCAGCACGCAGAGCCCTGCGTGGATTTCTCGGTGTCTGTGGTCCTTCCTGCCGGCGGCACCGGAGAGAGAACCGGGCTGCAGACACCGAAACAATTCTGCTCGTTTCTGGGCAGGCCGCTCATAAGCTACACTATCCAGGCTTTTGAGAGGTAGGAAGACATTAAAAAAGTGAAATCAGAGGGAGTTTGTGTTTGTAAGGTGGAGAAACCTCAATCCCTCCACTCCAGGGCCGCACTAACTCCCTTCAGTGGTCCGTGGGCAGAAACCTGCGTTAGGCCCCTCCACCCCACCTCCAGGGGACTTAATTTATAGTTTCTTCACTAATATAAAGCGTACTTAAAGTCTCAATAATGTAAAATCCTTATTCCTTTAAGTTGAGTCATTTTGACGAACATACATGAATGTTTTCGACCCTCATTAAATTAAAAACACCATAGAGACAACGTAGAATAGTAAGCTTACTAAAATGTTTATCATATGAAAACATAAGTCTACGTTTTTGTGACAGTTTACAGTTTGTAATTTGGATTGGATTTTTTAATTTGCCAAAATAAAACATTTTCAGACAACACAGTATGTGACTGAAATCTGGAAAATCCCCCTGCTTGTTATACCATGTTTGTGACAAATAAAGATCTTGACTTGACTATAAAGCTTCATTGGTGCTCGGAGTGACTGAAAACTTAACTTTAAAAATCACACCCCTTGGAACTGTGTGGACTTAGAGCTGTGTAGACAGCCGAAACCTTTAGATGTTTCCACTTTTTGCCTCCACATATTTTAAGTTATGACATTTTTTAACAAAGCATATTACTTAATATCTTAGAAATAATTCTGTCAAAATGAACCAACTGATTAAAAAAGATTCACAAACACTTCTGGATGCGTCTTTACCTGTTTAGATTTAAAAAAAAAAGGTGAAATTGCATATTGTTTATGCTTGTGTTGTCTCAAGTTAAAAATAGGTTGTAAACCCAAAAGAGTTTGAAATAAATGGAAAAACCCCCCAATTGTGTTCTTGCAGGGTGTCGTGGATTCAGAGCATCGTGGTCGTTGTTGCCAAAGAAAACATGGACCTGATGATGGACATCGTGCAGCGCTTCCAGCACAGGAAAGTTCGAGTGGTGCCAGGCGGCTCGACGCGCCACAGGTCGATATGCAACGGAGTGCTGGCTCTGGGCGAGGAAGAGGAGGAGAGGTCTTCAGCTGGCAGGCCGAAGGTGGTCATCATCCATGATGCAGTGAGGCCTTTCGTGGAGGAGGACTTTCTGCACAAGATAGCGATAGCTGCCAAGGAACAAGGGGTCAGTACAATAAGAAGCTAATTTAATAAAAAAACCAAAAAAAAACTGCGTATTTGGAGGGAAAGCAAACTTTTGCAAACTAAGTCCATCTAACAAGTTCCATCTGCAGCTTTTCCTCAACAGTTTTTCTGTTTAGATCGGATAATTTAGATGAGGAGGAATTTAAAACAACCTAGTCATACTATTTATCAATATTTTTATTTTACTAATCATTCAAACATTTTTTCCGAGCAAAAACACCGAACACTCTCTGGCTTCAGTTTCATCTGCAACTATTCATCATTCTCACCATCCATCAGTGAACATCTCAAGTTATAGTTTAGTCCATAAAGCTTTTAAATGGATGTCTTTGAAGCACTTTCCATTAAAAACGGGCCCAAGTGGAGCCAATTTCTTCTTCTTTTTTTGAAACGTACCAGAGAAACACAGCTACCTGTTTCTCCTCTGCTCGTCTGGCACGTTGCCTGATTTTAAAATGTATTGGAGCCATTTCACTCATACTCCCTTTGGATCACAGTGCATTGTCCTAAATCTGAATCTTTTACTGGAGCAGTCATTTACTTGGCTGTTTTTTTTTTTTTTTTCAATCCTTCATTTTTCACATCTCTGATCTTTGCAGAGCCGCTGCCTCTCTTTGCTCCGCTGGCTGGCTGACTGACTGATAGCATTCATTTGTTGCGAGAGAAGCGTGTAAATCGTCCCGAACTTACCCAATCCTCATGACAGGATTGTGTAATGACAGATTTCTGTCTTTCAGGAACTTATTAGTACATATCCTCAGTAAATGTGATGGAAACACGATAACGAACCTTAAATCACATCGTGCACCCCCAGCCCACCCAAATCTTCCCCAAAGTTGATAGTTGGGAAGTTGAACACTTGATTGCATAGTTTTTTTGTCACATTATATTACTGACTGAGATCCACCGGGAATTTGTGTTGCTTGTTTTGAAACCTAGATTGTGGAAGACCTGATAAGTTCTTATATGCATATAACCAGCTACTGTGGCTACTCTCATGGTTTTTGTTGCACATTCTATGGTATTAATTTATTTTCATGACACTTGCAACACATTAATTTTAAAACAATTGTTTTTTAATAGTTATTTATAGCTTTATCCTCATACACGCCATATACTGGATGTTTTAAGTGAAAATGCATAATTTTTTTTGTTTTTGTTTCAGAATAATTTAGCGTTTTGGACACGATGTCCGTTTCTATGGAAATGACAGAAATGCTGAAAACAGTGTAGTTTTTATGTAGGGCCACTAGTGGGTGCTGTTTATTTTGTAATGAAATGGAGAACAATATGCTATAAACATTAACAATGGGAGTACACGGACCTTGGTGTGGACAGACGAAGTTGGATTGTTATCACGATGACTCTCGACCATTAAACTACCAAGTCCAGGAGTCATGACACTCTGGAGGCAAACAATATTGTTATTATCCGTCTAGTCTTACATGTACAGGAGAACTATTTACAATGGCCGTGGTGTGCATGAGCAGTGGCAGCATTTCGGAAAAGTTCCATTTTCCTCCGTTTTTCAAAATGATTCCACTTTCAACTGAAAACATTTTCATGTAAAAGGGGCTTTAAATGAATGAATCCGATTGGGAAAAGGTTTTCCCTGGGCCCCTTGGTCGTTAGAGGTTGGTTTCTGAAGAGCCAATGATGCAAACAAACGTTGGCCTCCATTTGCTTTATGAAGCCTCTTTTGTTGTTGCTGAGTGTGTTTATAATGTTTAATAATAATAGTAGTCCACAAGTTACTTTTCTAAGTCACATGTTACTTATTTAACTTTGAAAGTACCTACTTTTAAAAAGTTACTAGTCACCTAAATATAGGACATATTTTTGTGACTCAGTTGTGAACATTAACATGAGCTGCAATCATAAACCAAAATTCTTTCACTTGCCATGTTGTGATTGTGACGCTGAACAGTCCAAACAAATGGAAATGTGGCCATTAGTCACTGCAAGTGTTCACTTTGCAGGCCTTCCATTGTTTGGTGTTCAGACCTCGAGCAAATGTCACAATATGGAAAAAACGCAGTCGCTTCAGAGGGCAGGAACTGTCTATTTCCAGGAGACAAGTCGCTCAGGGAGCAACCCTGATCCCCCTACAAGTAGAGGAACTAACTGCAGAAAGCCACACTTGGAAAAGCCCAATGTAGTTAAATTAAATCTGGACCGGGGCTCGTACTTTGGTTGTTTGTGTGCTTTTGAAACCCAGAGAAGCTCAGTTGGAGCACAATATAAACAAACCCAAGGCAGCTGGAGTCCAGTTGGTCACCTGGTGGGAAGACAGGTTTCTAATTTTTATATATGGGTCCAGTGGTAGATTTCTCACAGAGCGGCATAAACATAAACAAACTGGAACACTGAAATACGACAAAGTGAAGTTTTCCAGAACTAACACGTCGTGTGACTCTCACCTTTAAATTGCTGTTGTGTAGCAACATCAATCTTTTTCTGAGTTGTTATGAGACTGACAACTCAATCCATCGCTCCTAAACATGGTGTTTATGTCGGCAGTGAGAGACGGAAAACATTTTGAGCGCAGCCCAAGGTTACATCGATGAAGAAACACACAGATTGGTTTCATATTGATTCGGGTTGATGTGCTTTGAGAAAATCTTTGTTGCAGGTCACACAGGTAGTGGAAGCAGCCCAATGACACATTCCCAACATTTCTGTTGTGTTTGCGAGACTGTGCTTGCACGCTCCGCGATGGGAGTCTGCAGCGGGCGGCCTGGTCTTCGTTATCCTGCCAGGGTCCACGCTCACGACAGAAAAACCTGTCTCCAATGAAAAGCAAACCGATTTATTTAGATTCAAACTCGCAGCACACGTGTTTGCTTTTCTTTCGTTTAGTTTCGCCCACACACGATCAGCGGCCGCCAGCTCCTGGAAGCCTTTTTCAGTCGTGCGGCAGTGGGATGAAAATATTATCTCAGAATTGTTGATTGTTTTACATTTCCAGCAGAGGAAGTACTGGCAGTGCTTGCTCCAGCTGTGCCGGTCAAGGTGGATTTATTGCTGCGGCGTAAGCTCCGCTGCCCACTCAACGTACAGTGAAATGTTTGTTCTCTCTCTGAAATTTACGGGTTTGGCTAAGCCGTTATCGAGACCAACAAAGTCGAGGTTAAGTGATTTATCATCGTGAACATCGTTTAACAGCAAAATACAACAATCTTACCCCGTGATTTCACCATTTTATTCTCTGTGAGCATTCAAAGTGAAAGTAGGTAAACAGGGTCATGTGGCAAAATCTCCAGGTAGCGCTATGTTCAAATGTGATGTGTTTACTAAGTTGACATACTCCTGCATGGGTTTCTCACATGTCACCACTATGTGCATCTCTTCTATCCCATCCTGATGAATACCTCCTACATCCGGTCATGCATCTATGTTGTTGAGGATGCGATGGAGGCTATGTCAACCAGCCCGGGGTAAAACATCGTGTATACCCTCTACTATACGCACAGTGCCCTTACAGGCCCAACAAATGAACCACAGGCAGTCGGGTCATCAGCTAACTTAAACAGGCCAGAGCTCCCAGAGCAAAGCCATGAAAGCACACGGAGAGAGAATGCAAATTCCTCCCAGTAAGGCCCCATTTAGCCATTGGATTCAAACCCGGAACATTCTTGATGTGAGGCAGGTGCACTAATGTACTGCCTTCATTCACCTGAAAAACAAGGGACTCAATGGAAAAAATCAGATTGTGGTTATAAGCGAGTACAATTCTCCAGGCTGCTGAGGGACTCGCAGTAGATCTGCTTCTGTTCTATATCGAGGGAAACAAGATGGTTCAAGCAGAATTCAATCAGAATTCCTCTGGTTGGGAGTTTACCTGTGGTGGAAACCTGGTCCAGGAACCAGGAGATCAAGAACACCCAACATGGTGACTCAATATGTCGCTAAAGCTCAGAGAAATACACATCATCCGAAAATGGTTTTGCTGTAGAATAACTGCTTTTCTTGTGCAAGTAATGTATGTTGACTAGCCATAAAAGGAAAAACCCTCAGTGTGTGACTACCCGTCAGTGTCTGTGGAGTGATAGCTGATCTTATAAGCCCTGATCTTACTGCAGAAGTCATGTGGACTGCTTGGATGAAGTTGTGTGTTTGACTATATGCAGACATGAACCGCAGGTGGAAGGCATAATGTGAGCTGCCCTGTGACAGCAACAACTTGCTTTATTGTATTTGGTTGAAAGGCAATCAAAAAGTTCAAGAAAACTGAAGTGTGTGTGCAACAACTTGCACAAGATTATTGCCAACACATTGATCGTGACTCGCCCGTGATGCACAATATAAACATCCACGTTAACTGTTTTGTTCTGTTTGCTGCGTCGACCCTCTACATGACCCAAAGCTGTTGTATGCACACAAACATTCTGTACCGGGTCCCATGTCGGAACTTTACCTTGCACGGATTCATACAGGCTTTTGCAAATCCCTGGATCAAGAAACCATAAATTGGCTAGAAGAAGGAGTTTCCTGCAGTCACTGTGTAACTTGGCTAAAAATACTAAGAACATCAAATGTGTATGGGTCTTTCTGTAAATCAAACTGCGAGCAAACTGAAATAGTTGTATATTTATATGTCACATTGTGATCTGTTTAAAGCTGTTGTGAGAATAACTCCACTATTTATACAGGCTTATCTCTCTCTGCAATTTTTTTCTCAACATGATTCACATTCCCCGATGAATATCTTGCCTTTAAAATGCATAACTTGCCGTTTTTGTGCGCAGGCAGCTGGAGCTATCCGACCTCTCGTTTCCACGGTGATAGCCACCACATCGGAGGGCTACCTGGATCACTCTCTGGAGCGAGCCAAGTTCAGAGCCAGCGAGATGCCGCAGGGATTCACATATGAAGTCATCTATCAGGCCTATCAGAGGGTAGGGCCTGCACTTTGATTCACCTTTAAGACTTCATTTACACAGCATTCTTTAAAGTAAAAAGGCAATGTAGTTTTCATGTAGGGCCACTAGTTGGTGCTGTTGGTAGTTTTTGTAATGAAAACACACACCAGTAGGCAGACTACTGGTACTACTGGTACTACTGGTACGATACGCAATAAACATTAAAAAATTAAAAAAATGGCAGTACACGGACATTAGTGTGGACAGACGATCAAGTGGGATTGTTATTTTGGGAGAATCTCAACTATAAAACTATTAACTCTCAGGACAATATGGACGAGGAGTCATGAGTGTTTTCAGAAAGTTTCCCCAGTTTCCAGAGAGTCTGAATCTTGATTGTTTTTGAAAAGTTCCACCTTGGGAGCCATTTTCTCAACGTTGCGTTTTCAGTCTCTGAGCACCGTTGTATAAAATGTTGCGTAAACGGGGGAATAAGATAGCACAAGTTTTAATTTAAAATCGATGTGAATGCAGGAACGATAAAACCTCTGATTGTTTTCATGGGTTCGAAAACCGGCAGGCATGAGAATGATAACATAATACATGTCACATTCTTCTCCTCTATGTCATATCAAAACGTCATCCGGATATGTCTTCTCTATAAATGGTTTAAAGATCTAAGCTGAATTGAATTAGTTTGTTGACTTGCCACGTGTCTTCACCATAGATTAGTCATTTCACATCAACACGTTTAAAAACTACTCACAACCTCTTCGCAGTCACAACTTGTCCTGCAGGTGTGTGCTGCTCGTTCCCAGTGCTAAATACTTGCTATGTGACTCTCTGAGATTTTATAAAATGATGGCAGAGATTTATGCTATTAAAATTATATGACGTAGACAAAGGGCTTTATGATTCTCCCGACATCATAATAGGTTTTCACAGGCTTTCACTGTTCTGATGTGCCAGAACCTGCAGGGTTGTGGCACCGGCACTGTTACCTTCCCTTGGCCTCTGCCGCGTCTGGGAAAGCAATGACATGTTAATATATTCTGCCACACTGGAGACGATTAGTCTGTGGAACAAAAGTGAACAAAAGCTCAGCTGGAAAAACGGCAGAGGAGTACTGAAATTACATGGCACATTTAGGTGGATTCAGATTAATAGCCTCAGCAGTTGGGAGCGTTTTAATATGTGTACCTGAAAAAATGGAAAGAATTTTCCCCTGACGTAAGCCGCAAATGTGCGAATTTGTCTGGGGGAAAGCAAGGTCTTATTACAAAAACGTGGCAGAACATTGCAGAACTTCATTTTTATTTATTTGTGTGCCGGTTTTCTGTGGTTATTTTTGTTGTTGGCAGGCAGCTCTCCGACCCGCTTTGAGAGTCCTGTTAGCTTTGGCCTTCTGAGAAAATGAGCTCACTTTTTGTGCCGCGACGTCGAGAACGGTCAAGTTGCTCAAAGACAAACTGGGGAGGTCGCTGGAGACGGAGGCGGTCGATTAAGAG
>OMNM01014689.1:3539-20695 GCA_900302745.1 Parablennius parvicornis | reverse complement strand
TCTTATTTGTAAGTGTGATGAATTACCTTCTGGTTACCTAGGAATCTATAACCCTTGCTGAATACCAATGGGCTATGAGGGATGAATTGGTTCAAGGCCGACATTAGCTATAAAGTTGGAAAGAATGTCAGTAGTCTGGAAGAGAGAGCATAGATTTAACCAATAAAGATGAACATCAATGTGCATAGAGAATTTGAGGGAACCGTGAGTTTAACTTGTTGGATTTCATGGGCTTTGTTTTCCCATTGGTACATTTGTAAATAATAGTGTTCATGTGCAAATGTGTTCATTTGTGTGGGTGTGTGTTTCACACTATTGGCAGGACTGAAATCTATCTGATATTTCCCCTTAGACAAAAAGCAAGTTCTCATGGGGGATATATCTAGTTTTTACGAGAGGACTGAAGTATGAGTTGGGTTGGAGTTAGCGTGAATGCAGAGTTCCTAAAAAGCACAAAGAGCACAAATTGTGTCCCTATTTTAAGGAATGTCTGGGATCTGAAACCCTTAAACAAAACAAAACAAAACAAAACAAAACAAAACAAAACAAAACAAAAAAACCCACAATATTATTCTGGTGTCTGAGCTTGTGTGAATGTGTGCGTGCGTGTCTGTGTGTGTATAAAGGTCACGTCTCTCATCTCTAAGTGAGCCTCAGTGACAGAGCTGAGTGGCAGCACTCATCAATATTAACTAATGCCCTTCCTTTCATCCACATCATAAATCCATGGAATCGAACACACACCATAGGTTTCAGATAGGTGTGTGTGTGTGTGTGTGTGTGTGTGTGTGAGTGTGTGTGTGAGAGAGAGACACTGAAGGGTACATCACCAACACAGCTTCTATTCAATCCAACTAAATGTCATGTTACAATCATTTATTTTGACAAGATTGACCATGTTTATTCTTGTCACCATAATAATGAAGGTCCAGAATAACTGTAACTCTCCAACAGTTGGATCATTTATTTTGCTGTTACAGGTGTGAGGAAGCATTATTCCAGAGGCCTACTGGCAAACTGACATCATTAGAGACATCTCTACGGAGGAAGTCCAAATTCTGCAATCCTTCCTTTCCCCTGGTAAAAGTTTGTAGTCCGTGTGAAGTCAACTGGACACTAATGGTACTGAGCCCCGACACTCGTCTCAATTATTTTTCTAAAATGTGTTTTGCTGAACTGTTTCAGTAACAAAAGAGAAATTTTGTGACCGAGACAGCATCAACTGAAGCGTTTGTTTAATGAGGTGCGCGAGCCGTGCTACATGCTGCATGTTACATTTTTTAAGGTTCACACAGTAGCAATGCTACATGCTACACATGAGTAATACACAAATACAAAAAGATTAAAATACAAAAGTGTTGTAGTTGGGGGTAATCCTCTTTTTATCTCAACACTTCCTATAGTGGCCCGCAAGTGACACACCCACCGTGCATATGAGTTTCAGATGCGGCGCGTTTCCATGCAAGAACTATTTGTGGACATGAATGCAGAGAGTGTTCAGTGAAGTTCAATTCAATACAACTTTATTTATATAGCACCAAATACAACACAGTCATCTCTAGGTGCTTTTAACAGAGAAAAAAACCCAACAAATCCCAACAAAGTTCACTTTCAATCTCATGGTCGTTTATGGTGTTCATGACCAGGTATTTTTCAGAACATCATTGATTCAACTTGTGGCAAAGGTGAAGAACTAAAGTATGAGGGGTGTCATAACAAACATAACATAGACCAATGCTGCAAGTGACAGAAGAAGGTGTAGGTTCAAGTTGTGCTTCAGCAGCTGATGTGTCAGTTTGAGTTTAGTTGAACCCACTCGGCACACATCACAGCTTTTGTCCCACACTGAAAGCCTGTTAACAGCTAATGAGTAATGAGGAAGAGTAATGACAGACAGAGGTGGCTGTGAGGGAGCTGACGAGAAAGTGAGAGAAGAAATATTGTAAGTGGTGGCCATGACTCAGAGAAGACTGCCGGTGAGAAATAAAGAAAGACGGGAAGTGGGAAACTAAGGAACCGGAGAAGCGCCGTGTTTGTGATTATGTCCGAGCATGCACGCATGTACTTATGAGAGCAACAAAGCAAAGTGAGAGGAATGAGAAAGCACGAGAGAAGAAAGTCTACAAATGCGAATCCTTTGATCAGAACATGAAAAAAAAACCCAAAACAACTACAGCAGCAGCTAAGCCGAGAGAGTGAGGAACAACAAAAAGACGTCACAGACAATTACAGTGAACATGGCTCCATTCAGTATAAACACCCTTGTGTTTTGCTAAGGCGACGCGTAGCACTTAAAATCCGCTGTCATCTCTTCTCGTGCTTTTCATCTTCCAAACGCCAGAGCGTGAAAAACAAACAGAGGAAACAGACCTTTTTTTTTTTTTTTCTCCTTCCCCTCCTTTGCAGCACTGCTATTGTGCCCACTGGGAAAGTAGAGGTCTTAATGAAACACATTACGCAGACAGAAGCAGTTGAAGCTCTTGCTGCCTGAGCCCATACAAATGTGTAGGTGTGGGTCAGCATGTGTGTTAAAGAGACACAGTCAGCCTTTCATCACAGCAAAGTCAGATTACCTGGAGGGAGCACTGCTATTCACTGAGTCTGATAATATTATACACCGCTCATTACTACTGGGGCTCTCACAAACAGGCATGAGAATATGGCGCTCGCCTCCAAATCATTTCAAATAAAACAAACAAACCAACAAAAAAATCCTCAGACGTAAATCAATCATGCCTGACGAAAGGAATGTTTAACATGTTTTCCTTCTATGGTTAACTCAATGAGACCAAGTGCTGACAGACAACACTGCAGTGTGTTGTGGGTGGATTTTTCTGCACCAGCTTCAGGGTTGATAGTCTGTTAAGAAAAAGAAAAAAAAAAAAAAAAAAAACCTGCAATATGACTCTCTCACTCCGTCTCATCTTGCCTCAAGGAACTGCAGACCCATAAAATAAGAATATCATTAATATGAGTTTCTGTGCAGCCTAAGTATCAGTGTGACTCCCCCAAATAAAGATCCATTGTCCTAGTTCCACCTTTCAAACTGGAGGGCTTTGTACTGCAGCTGTATGAGCTACAGCTTTTTGGCACTTTCGTCCAAAATATTCTTGATGTGATTGGGTTTTTTTTCTTCTTTTTTTTTCGAGTTAGTAAGACTTCCTTCTGAATACCACAGCTGCTCTGCCAGTTCCACTTCACTGCCTTTCCTTTCGATTAGACCTTCTCCTACAGATACACGCCCAGCTGTCACCACTGCTTTGAAATTTCTCAGAGATGTTTTAACATATTTTTCAGAGTGAAATGTCCTCAAACATTTCTCAGGAATTCTTATATTGGTTTTAGCTCACTGTGCAGGCACTATATATATATTAAAATTTTACATTTTACATTTTGCAGAAGGATTCTGAATTTTAGTGTTTTCCAGATTGATGGTGCCATTTTCCATGTTCTAATTTGAGCCTTTCGACTTAAGTAAGGGCTCTTTTCCCACTTTGTATTCATGAGGAGTGTAACTGTTTTTAACTAAACTGCTGGATATTGACTCAAAGGATTTTGGTTCAGAAACTAATTCTGTTTCTCCAAGCCTGCTACAGCCTTCAACACACAAATTGACAGACAATTTAAATTCATTTATTTACCCTGTTGTATTCATAATGAAGGAATTGACTTTTTTCGCATTGTGAATAGGTTAGAAAATTATACAATTTTATTCAATACAAGCCAAGTAATATTTAGATTTGTGATTAATGAATTGCAATATTGGTTCAGTAAAATCCTCACTTTTTTCCCCATAGGTTTTACAAAATGTTTCTTCAGCAGCTTTTTCTAAATCTAGGCGTGAACCAAACCCCTGGGTTAGGTGAACCCATCTATCTTCTAAACTGCTTCATCTTGTTCAGGGTCAGAGCCAGGGTTCACCCCGGACAGGTTGCCAATCCATCACATGGCAAACACAGATAAACAGGAAACCACAGACATTCTCATGTCTACGGGCAAACTGGGATCATCGATTAATCTATAATGATTGTTTTCAGACTGTGTGAGGAAAACCTAGTACCTGCAAAAAATACATTACACAAGTTCATTTTGCTGATTTTCTTTACAATTCATTGTCTATTCTTCTGACCAGTGGGTGAAATTGAAAACACTGGAAACTAGAAAAGCACTCCGAGAGTGCAGACTTCCGCTAAGCGCCTAGTTCCCCCCCACAGTTCTGATTTACACGATTGGAGAGGGTCCTAATATAAATCATCCCTCCAAATATCAATGTAACCCAAGTTGATTACACAGATTTATGACACTTTATATGATTCAAATGGCGTTTTCAATGTAAACATTTCCCAAATCTAAAGTGCCACCATATCGTTAATCTGGATCAGACCAAGATGAAATTTGGCACAATTCCTGGCAATGATCGTCCAAATATACATGTCAAATTCGAAGAGAATCGAAACTTGTAAATGGGGTTTCCAATGTTAACTTTGGGAGTTTTTGCATAATCCTGCTAAAAATCAGACAAACAGACAAACCCTGGCAAAAACATAACCTCCTTGGTGGAGGTAACTCCGTATGAACTCTGCTGGCTTACATTATCCAACGCTTGTAATTGAACACCAGCCTCCCTCACAGTCTTGTTTTAGTTTCTGTGTCTGTGCAAAATAAAACGAATAAATACAAACCTGAAATGAATTATTGCACCCTAAGCCTTGTGTAGTGGTGGGTTTCGTTTGGAGATACACTTGGATATAAAAGCTGTTGTTGCCTTTGTTGGTTGTGGTCGTACAATTCTCTGAATTGTTTCGGGTGGCAGCGGTGAATATGTGAGAGCGGCAATACTGACTCCAAAACCAAACTGAACTAAACTAAACTAAACTAAACCACAAAAAAAAAAAAAAACAATCCTAAAGATTTCCATTATGTCATTCGATAACATTCAGAGGTTTTTCTATAAACCAAAATAAATTATCTCTCAGAATGTTTGTTGCTATGAATGTGTAGCAACAAATATTATTTAATTTTGCTCATATTGAAAATAAACAACAAACATGCATAAAACATAATTTTCTTTTCAGACTTGAGCACTCATGACACTTGTATATTTCAAGGTGAAAAGAAATTCTAAGTACACAGCCTTTGTCATAAAGGGCAACGCTAACTTCAGTTTTACCAACAATGCCAATCATCATAACGCATTTGTGAACCAGAAGATTTTGGCACTTGAATATCAGCAGAAGAAAGAGCAGTCACAGTGAATTGTCGGATGAAGTGCTGACAGGAAAGACACCTTCAACTCTTCAGAAAATAACCAACATCTCAGCTGAGTGGAAAACTACTCTTGTGAAATGCAGTTTAAAATCAGATACTGACTGAAGTTTCCTCCCACCTTTTCTTTGTTATCAGACGACTTGAGTTCGCGAGCCGCCCACAAAGCACACCTTCGTTTATATTTTATCAATGACAAAATATCACAGAAAAGTGGTTTTATTGAATTGTAATGAACATGCGAACCTTCAAATAAAGAGCAAGTTCCTGTACACCTGCACATACAAGTCTAATCTAACAGACTATATAAAAAAGTACTCATGTTTATTTCACGATTGGCAACAAAAAACTGAAATTGACAAGAAGCTGCCATAATTGAATGTGATGCTGACTGTGTATCATAGCCTTCAGAGCTTCCCATTACAGAAACAACATTCACAAGCCTTTAAAAAAATGATCTGGCTTTTGTTAGTGCAGTGATGTGTCAGTTTTAGTCTCTGGCAGCATACTTTTTAATGAAAACATTGAAACATACTGAGACACAGTCTGTTTTATTGTAACACAAATTGAAATCAGATTACCTGGAGCACATGTGTGTGCTCATTGTGCCGTACCGCACGGTCTAATAATACAGCTTTACTTTGCGGCCATCACCACTGAGGCTGGTATGAAACAGTGCATTGCTGTGATCCTTAGAGGAGCACTTAATGCACTCCACACGAGACACAATGAACACATAAAACCACATTGAGGAAAATGTTTATGAATGGTGATTAAAGAAAGAAAAAAAAGGGGGAAACTGCTGCAATTATGACACCCAGGGGCAGATTCAGAGAGTTCTTCTGGTGCAGGATGAAGGTGTTACAACAGTGTCACCTGAACATCACCACAACAAAGCTTACCTTGACACCTCACTTTGATTTTTGGACAGCAGAGTGGAAGTAAACTTTTTAATTCTTTAGTTAGCATATTCAATTTGTTTTCTTGCTTCGGCTGACTGTTTTCTCTTTTTTTCTTGTTAAATTTACACTGTCAACAATACTTTTTATGTCAGGTTGGACCTGTCCTGTTAGACTTCGTCAGTGCAGGTAGTGAGCTGCAGAAGTGCAAAACAAAAAAGCTATTTCAGCATTGTTAATTATCATATGTTGTTATTATAAATTTGTGTAACTTTTGCAGTGAAACATATACAACAATATCCATAAATTAAAATCAGTTAAAACACAAACTTCCTGTTTCTTCATGTTACTTTCGTTTTTGAGTTTATTTGCTTTTTATATAAAGACGACCAATAAGAACTTTAAGAGTAGAAATTACATTTAGTCTCTGTGAGGCAGACATATTCTAACTGGTATAAAGGAAAGAGTGATGATGAGCATTTTTTTTTTTAATTACTGAAAGCACTACTTTGTACAGTTTGAGGGATTGTGTTAATGACTTTCTATACACACAAAGATGAAATAATGAAAACTTTAAAAAATAATACATACACATTTACAAAGAGGGGTGTATTAATTTGGTTCTAACATGAAGTTTGCAGACTGTGAGAAGTGGATTCACTTAGAAACTGACTGCGAGACTCCCTGAGTCCTCGTTTAACTGCTCGGGCTTTGTGCTGGTGTGCAGGGATCTCTGGTTGCGGAACTGGGAGTTTCTGATCTGTACTTCCTATATCCACGTATAGTCTGCAGTGGGTGGATAATCCTTCTGTGTAAAGTCAACTCATTTGTTTGGTTTATTGTTCTCTGTCTATCCTTTTCCCTCTTCCCTTCAGCCCCAAATGGAGCAAGAATAAAGCAACTGCCTTTGAGTTTTGATCTATTAAAGTTTTTTGGGGTTTATTGTCTCGTACGTGAGGTTTGTCTTCACTGTTGCTTCGTCAAGTGGAATTATTTGCAAAGTGCCTTGAGATTGCTATGTTGTGATTGACACAACGTATACAGATTAAAACAGAAATGCATTCATGTCAGTTTGCAACAGTGGACATATCTGTTCAGAGCAGCCACATTCATTCTGCCTTTCCATGCCCAGTGTGCTTCACACACAGAGCTGACCTCGCTCGGGTCTGCTCGACATAAAACACAGTATGGTTTAAATCACCACATCATTGAGGCTTATGTTGAATATAAACAACTGTGTTCCCACTACTGTTTTCTCCTACCAGTGTTTTGCTATTTCCCCACTCACAGCAGTTCTAAACAAAAACGTACAATGACTACCAATATAGTACAAAATGAAGTGTAACTCCTGAAAAAATAATGTGGTTGTTTTGAAGCTGTTGCTGCATTTGAGCAGTGCAGATATATACACATACTCCTACTCTATGTGATGACATCCATCAGATTGCCATGATTGGTTAAATAAGACCCATCTAATTCAGGAGGAATAGTTTACATTTTGAATGGATTTCACTTTTGCACCAAACGGTCCCCAGAGTGCTTGACATTGTTAATCACATTCATCCATTCACACACACCAATGGAGGCAGCCGGCTCAGTCCATCCATTGCAAACAGTCTTGAGATTCAGTGTCTTGCTCAAAGGCATTTTGACACATGGCCAGATTGAGGATTGAACCCACAACATTCCAACTGGGACAAGACTCACTCTACCAACCGAGGCACAGTAACTATGCAGCTTGCAGGCTCGGGATCCATGCATTCACTAGAATTCATACTACATTATAGTGAATGCGGTATGCATAAGTATTGGAAATGTTAGTAATGTTTAGCAGTATTTGAATTCAGTTGTTAGTAATGATTTTAAAGTGTTGTGAAATAATAATAAAATATATCAGTTAGATGGAAGTCAGGTAGTCAAGTTGGCCTGTTTCAGTTGCTTAGTCAGAATTAAGGTCCAATATTTGCAGCAACACATGCTACCACAAGGGGGATAAAATTTTCAGCAGGCATGAGAAACTTTGCATAACATCTGTTCTTGAGAAGCAATCAATTGATGCACGAACAACTGTACACAATATAGCAGCCTTAAACAACAAACATGCAAATAAAAATAGACAGCTTTCGGGAAACCGAAGTTATCAGAGTTTGATATTCTTCTCAACCAGTGTGGAGGCAGGCTTAAGTCAGATAAAGCTAAATTATTGGTTAAGGGGGCAGGGCAGAGAGAGACAGCAGCTTTACAACAATTTTAATATACGAGTAATGAGCTTCAGTAATTGTAATGTGACACGTGACTCGTGACTTTATACAACTTTTTGTCAACATTGATGTTAGATCAGGTATCTTATCAGATAAGGTAAAAAAAAAAACAAAAAAACAAAGAAAATATTAATTGATATTACTAATCTGTAGCAAATGGAGAAATCTGAGAAATTCCATGAAATATTTAAATGAAATTAACCCAGGATCTCCATGGAGTGTGTGGAAAAATTCAGATAATGTATCCTGATGCCTTAAGAGGCATTTAAGGTCCCAACTGAGTCATTCGGCGCTGGTAACATGAATAAACGAAGGCTTGCTGCAAAGTAAATCTCCTTCCCCTGCAGGGGTTTCAGATACCATTTCACTATAGTTTCCCCAGTGTGGTCATTAAGAAGACATACGACCATGCAAAACGTCGCCAATAAAGATGATGGTACGGTGCTAATACTGAGCACCTCAAATCATCTACAAGACGACTGAGCCATGGAAGAAATGACGAAAGCACACAGAGAAACGCCACATGCAAGGAAGTGCAAAATATACAGCCCCGGTGGCAAATCACTGTGCATATGTGTCAGAGAGAGAGAGAGAGAGAGAGAGAGAGAGAGAGAGAGAGAGAGAGAGAGAATGTATGTATGTATGTGTGTGTGTGTGGTTGCTGCAGAGTTGTAGTTAAGTGTTTCAGGAATCTATTTAATCAAAGCTCTGAGCCCGGAGAGCCTGGAGTGAAACACTGGTGAACTCTTCAGAAGTGTGTGTTTATGTGTGTATAAAAACTGAGCTCATGTGTGCATGTGTGTCTTTTTGGTCAGCAGTGCATCAACATGCTTTCAATTATTACTCAATATGGAGGAGGGAATTTTTCCATGTATGTCAACAATACGGATAAAAGGCGTGTTACAAACCAACAGCGAAGACTTCGACTTCATCTTTGGATTACAGAAGTTAACAATTGTATCTGGTAATTTGAAATCTTTCAAGCCAAATTGGTAAAATGACTACTGGCGTGACTCAAAGGATATGTGGTGTATACTTGTAGATACCCGTTGAGACTCCTCACGAGACCCGAGGGTTATCTCACTGTCTTTACTAGCGGGGCCCGTATTTAAAAGATAATACACAACTTACTATAAGTGGTTACATTATGCCAAATCTACCTGGCTGAGGAACACAGAGAAGCAATGCGGTCACGCCACAATGCAGACAGACAACCTGCTGGTTGATTTGCCCTCTGTCAATCACTCGTACCCTCGACGTGTTGTCAGCTGTGCTTTGGAGAGATGGGTGAGGACGAGAAAGAGGAATGGGCAGAGAAACAGAAAGTGGCTCCACTTATATGCACTCCATATGTCCTAGTTTAGAGGTGTCAAACATAAGGCTCGTGGGCCAAAACTGGCCGACGAGAGGCTCCAATCTCACTCGCTAAACCACCAAGCAAATGGTGAATATAAAAAAAAAAAGAAAAAAGAAAAAAAAGGACTAGCAATCTTCTTGCTATCAAATAACCCTCAAAGCTATGCTACGAGTGTGGGTTCATAAAAACAAGAATCAAACATTTATTTAAGATAAATATATATTCCTGGTCCGACCCTCCAAAGATGAAATTGAGGTTCATGTGGCCCCCTAGACCTCTGATCGAGCTCATCCTCAAAGAGACGCAATGAAAGGTCACTTGACTGTTGTAATTTACTTGGCCTTTGAGCTGCTCAATTTCATTTTACTTATAATTATTGCGTTGGCTGATCTGAATCTTGTTTATGTTCAACTCTGTTCCAGTTTTACTACGTATAGTTATTTTTTTTACAGACTTTATTTCCATTTTTATTTTTCTGCTATTAACACTGATAAACACTTTGTGATCTTTTTCTGTGAAAGGTGATATATAAAGACATTTTGCTTACACAAACACTAAAAATTAATGATAAATTAGGTAAGTAAATGCAATCTGCAACATTTGCAATATTCAACAATACTAATGTTTGTTTTCACTGCTCAGTTAAAAAAAAAAAAAAAGCTGATTTAATTTCCTTGTCGTTCAAGAACTTTGTTTCAACAATGTGAGATGACCTTGTAGCATTATGTCTGACTGCTTAATCTGAGACTAATGCAATTTTGCAACTGTTGCATTACCATTCATTCATTCATTCATTCATTCATGTTCATAGCTCCGCCAGTTACTTCCCCTTTGAGTTGTTCTCTCTCTTCATGTTGTCAGGACTCTTTGTTAATGATGAAACTACACTTGTTTTTACACGGTTGGGGAATCTCTGAAACAACAGAGGCTGATGATCAAAAAAAAAGATTTAGAAGCACTCGACACCAAATCATAACTCCAGTTCAGAACAGTGCTGTTTTCTGATTTAAGATCATTATAAAACATAGGCCAATTGTACTTATTTGACTGCACACTTCTGGGTATACACATTTAATGTACACACCATCTGACTGACTCAAACATACACACACACCATTCACACTGTAACAGCAGTGTGTGGATGCACATTTGAAATGTGAAATTTACTCTTCTTGTGAAGTGTAGATATTTCATCAAAATATTTTGAATGTAGTATTTGATGATGGGAACAGTTCAAACACGGCAAACCTTTTTCAATTAATGTCACACGAAGCAGTCCTGTACAAATCCTTTTTCAGGTATCTGTACATGAGTATTTATTTGAGTTTTTAGCTTGAAACCCTGAATGTGAAGACAAATAGAGATACTTTTTAACTGACATTTTTCAAACTGTTTCTTGTTTAAACCTTCACAGATGCTGACTAGATTTAAGAGATGTACAGAGTTACATAATGACAACTGTTCCTCATGTGTCATCAGTAATTCATTTGCTCAACCTAATTCAAAGAGTGTGACTTTTATCTTTACATTCACAGACATTCATCAGCGTTACGGAGAAGAAAAAAACCAAAGGTGCTGACAGTAACCATTATAGATACTGAAGTGTTGAACACATTTTAGTGTCAACCAAACTAGTTGAAAGCCAAGACTTCCTGTCCCTTCTTGTGAAAAATAATGTTATATATGAGGTCCAATTTACTTAGAACCTTGACACAAATTAAATCATGACCTTCTCAACTTGTGTATCGTTGAGTCATGTGCCACATGCACATTTTTACTTTGAGAACTAAAGTTTATCTCATCGCCTGGACTTTCTTACCTTTACTAAAGTGAAGCACTTTTGCCTCCTCCTACAACCACCACCTCCTTTCAAAGCCTGGCTGCTATTCACACGTCCGAGTTAATTAATTTTGTCCTTAATTGTTGAGTAACACAAAGACAAAGCAGGACTGACACATCAATGAGAACCAGACTCCCACAGTTGGTCTCAGTCACACTCCGAAGATAATCAGGTACAGCCCACACGTATATGCAATCTGCGGCGATCAATAATACGTAAACAATATGGATTAGTGAATGATTCACTATTGGCACAATCCATATAAACTCATGATGACAAATGAGGCTTTGCATAGCTGCAAAAATCAACCACCCAAACCATAATAAAGCACACAGCATTATTGTCGATCTAGAATAGAATAGAATAGAATAGAATAGAATAGATTAGAATAGAATAGAATAGAATAGAATAGAATAGAATAGAATAGAATAGAATAGAATAGAATGGAATGGAATAGAACAGAATAGACTTTAGTATTATTATAAAATGTACAATTTAAATGACCTGCTTCTTCACGGTGCAAGTGAACAAGATGTAACAACCAAAAGTAGTGAAATATAATAAAGAATAATGCAATATGGCAATAGGTTACCAGTTGTTTCACAGTAGATGGTTTGAGTTGTTTAAGATGTGCAGAAAGTGAGTGAATCAGTGAATGTGTGAGTTCATGGTGGTTATGGCTCTGTAAAAGAAACTGTTATAGAGTCTGATTGTCTTTGCTTTGATACCCATCGAGCACCTGCCGGAGGTATGCAGGTCAAACAGGTGGAAACAAGGTGGAAACCAGACTGTGAGCTGTCCTGGATGATGTTCTGAAGTCTGCTGAGGTGTGAATGTCCATCAAGAAGGGGATGCAGCAGCCAACCATCCTCTGTGTTGCTGGCACTCTGTATCATATTGTTACTGTTATTTTTAGGGCGGCACCAAGTTTTTTAAAGGACGAGTATAAGTCCAAGTACTTATCAAATGCCATAAAGTTAGTTAAACTAACAAGCGACATCCGGTGTTTCAGGTTAACTGGTTTCCCTGTTAACTACTGACCAACTCCCTTAACAGTGGATGTTAAAAAATGCATGGCTTTTCTGGCGAATGTCGTTTAACAGCATTTACAATTAAGTTTTGAAATGCCGTACCTTTTGTGACTGTCATTTTAACATCTGCTGTTATGAGCAGAAACAAAAGGAAGACAGTCACAGTTAACTGAGATACCAGTTATTGCTGAAACACTGACGAAATTTGCTGATCCAAATGTCTCTGGTGATTCAGTTGCTTCTGTTGTATGCACTATCCTTCTTTTCCTCTTGATATTTTGGCACATCATTTACTTTTGTCCTTGTTAATATTAAAGAATCTCCAAACTGCGGGCATCGCTCGTGCTCTCTTGTTAACCTGCTGCTGACGTTGCAGACATCCCGTATTACTTGCTGGGCTGTATCAGGATCTTTTATGAGCACACACGAGTACAAGTATAAGTGTAGTATCTAACCTGATACCCAATCCTGGTATCAGTGTTGGTGCATCCCTGCTCATCATCATTGTTATTTTGGAAGAGGAAAGTCGGAAGCTTGCAGCCTAGGTCGACAAATGTATAATTGCTGAAGAATCTGTCATTATCTTTTATAATGGTAAGCTGGAATTCCACCAAAATGTTCTACTTGTATGAGGCAAACATTGAATCCCCTCAAGCTGCACCCTGTTTTGATAACACAACCTACCGTGCAAACCTTGAAAACACACAATAATACGATAGCATGTAGCCTATAATGTTTCTTTAGGAGTTTTTCTGCGTGCGGTATGGATTAAGGTGTCAAATCGTGTTTTGTGCAGAAAAATCCCTGTTTACATGACAGCAGTCATGCAGCAAAACCCGCCGTGTTGTTCTTGGCCTGTGTCGCTATCCAGGAATGTGCTTGTACACAGACTCATTATTACTGGTGCCCTTCAGCGCAGCCATCCTCCTGACAAAGGGCTCTGGGGTGGGTTGCAGGGGGGGAGGCGAGGGTGCTGAATAATTTGTATGTTGAGGAGAAACATGAGAAACGCTCACACATATCTGATCGGGCATGGAGCCAGAAGCTGGAGAAGCTGCAGGAGAGACAAAGAGGTCACAGAGTTTTCTCACAAGATCGCTGTTTCTGCGTATAATGACCCACTTTCACTTTATATATTCCTCTCCCGTTACCTCGGATGACCTGCTGTTTCCTCCTCTTACTGCACTCTTCGTTAAACTCTCACTTAGTCACAGGTCAGACATGCAGGCTCTTCCAAATAATTATTTACACCCTTCCTTCGTTTAACCTTGTTGCTTGATAACGATGTAATGAAATCTCAGGGAGCTTCATCTTCTGAACCGTCCTCCGTCTCCTCTTCCTCTGTGCAAACTGTTTGCACCCATGGAGCCGGGAGTGCATAAAGTGTTTTTCTATACATCACAGCACTGAAATATCTTCCCCTGCAGAGTCTTTAAAGACAGAATAACATGCAGCTGTGTGCACTTAACAGCTGTATAACTGCAAATAAAGCAAAGATTTACTCTGATAATGGAACAGTGACTTCTTTACAGTCAATATATTTTCTGGTTCTACCATTGGAGGGCCCTAATACCTGAACTGTTCAAAGATAAACATTTGTGTAGGTTCACACTGGGGATGTATATTTATTTCCACGATGTAGAAATGTGAGGAAGTGACATGAGAGTGATACTGGGAACATTTTCACTCAAGAAAACAATGAATATTATGCAATGCAATGTGTAGATGAGGAATTCATTCAAGGATTTTGGTATCAATGTATGTTTTTGTTTTTGTTTTCTTTTTTACTGTGATTGGTGGTCTGAACAAACTATTTTTGTTTTCAGTCATTTGTTTTGGATTAAAAAAGGCAAAATACGTATATGTAGGGATGCAGCGGTACTACTTTTTAGAAGGAGAGTACAAGTACAAGTACTAACTTGTAGATACCTGCCGATAGCAAGGACTGATACAGGTACTTATTAAATACCATGATGTCTATTTCATACTCCATACGCAATACACGAAGGCTATGCCACAAACCCCCTCTGCACAGCCTATGTGTCAACGCTACACGTACCTCCAAGTGGGCAGAGAGCATTTTCTATCTACACACTACACTATGCGTACTGTATACCTGGCCAGTATTACATGATGTCTTGTATCACAATGTCAGTGGCAGGTAAACAAGAGAGCAATGTCTGGTTCATTTGTTCATTTTATTGAGAGCCCCACATGCTCCTGACTTATTGCAGGAGCTATTGTGCCTGTGGTCTCTTTCTTTTTCATTACAAATTATATTTACAATATTACATACAAAGCCACACAAACACACGGGACAAACCGTGAAGGCTCAATATGAAACCAAAGAAAACGTGTGTCAAAAGAACACATAAAACCAAAAGCACCACATAATAACTAGTATAACTGTGGTTTAGAGGTTCTTCGATATTAATGAGAATGACAAAAGTAAAGACTGTAAATTATGTTCTGCCAAAAACATCCATATGTGGTTGTCAGTCTCTGTGCGTTTGTTTTGTAATAGACTGATGACCTGTCCAGGTGTATCCCACCTTCATCTATAGTTAGATGAGATTGGCTGCAGCGCACCGCGACCCTGAACAGTATGAAACTGCAAAGAGGATGTATGGATTATCAAAGCTAAAGATTAATAACATTTTCTTGCTCTGTGGAAAAAATGTTGCTATAAGATCTGAGGCGGAATCTCTGAACTGCTGCCAATAAAACAGTGAAAAACTCCTCTGCTGGGGGCAGATATTTTTAACTCGGATGGAATCAGTACCCAGTACCCCTAACCCTCAACAGTGAGGAACCTCACCACACATCACTGAAGTGTACCGTAGACGCAGTAGTATACTGGAGCATCGACGCAGAGGCTGTGTGGAGGTGATTCGCTGTAACTCATAGCCTTTGCATATTGTTTATGAATGATGTCGACTTCTTGGCATTAAATAAATACTCTTATCAGTAATTGGTATCAGTATCAATAATCATACTTGTGGCCATCTTTTTAAAAAGCACAGAAAAATGAGATTTGATTTGTAATCCAACACATAACTTATACACTTGGTGTCACATAGTGTCATAATATAGAATAAGAAGAATTGATAAACATCTTTTAGAGTGATACTTCAGCATCTCTCAAAGGAAAGCTTTTAATATTATATCCTGTACCATCTTGCAGCTCATCTGCTGTTGCTTACTGCTAAACTACGAGCTAACACCAGTATTAACCAGGCTGCGGGGAGTACACGCTGCCACCGTCGCAGTGGCTTTAATAATTGGGCAGGGATTTGGTCCTCCCAGCCTGGGCATAAGGGTTGCTGTGTATGCTAATAATCTGTGCAATTAGCTGCTGAAAACGCGTCTAGAAAGACCTCATCTGCATCGGCCCCACAGAAAGCCCCACGGTCACAAACATCACGGCGAGGTCTTGAGAATCCTCCGGACGCTTCGACGCTTCACTCTCAGCACTATGACAGCTCCTCTTAGGTTTTCTTGAGCTTGTGATATACAGGAGGATAATAGCAGCCACAGATCTGACTGGCAGCCAGACAAGAGACCCCCCGCTGGGCCGGGCCGTTCCAAACCGCTCCGCCTCCGATGGCTCGCACTGAGTCCTGAGGGTGCAATTAGAAGACAGGTCAGCAAAGGTCTACCACTGCCTGTTGCACCAGTATGGCACAAATGACCCATCATCTGGTGACAATAATGACGTCTGTGGTGGAGCTGTGATGACAGTCAACCAGCGGTTATCATCATCACCATCGTCATCATCATCATCACTAGAGATGAAACGATTTTGGTAATAGAGGTTTGAGGGACTCACACTCACACTCTCACTCACACTCATAGAACTCATCACTCGGAATTATAGAAACAGTTTCTTTTTCAAGTGATCCCTGTATCTGTATCCCTCCTTCCTATTTGAAGTGACTAATTGTTGTGTGATGAGATGTTATATTCTGTCTTGTGTTTGTGAATGATGTGTGTGTGTGCGTGCGTGCGTGTGTGTGTGATGTGATGTGATCAAATCCCAAAGGGGATTGAAGGCTTGACAAAGCGCGTGTGTGACCCCGGCCTCACAGCTGCCGCCTGCACCCGGCGTAATTGGAAAGTGTTTATGCACAGTTGACATTTAGATATTTGAACAGGCTCTCTCATAATCCGAGAAAGGGTGTGTTGAAGGTCCTTTTATTTGATTTTGACATTTATAAGCTCTATAGGTGCTATATGGTTGGATGTTATATAGTGGTGTTAAGACTATTGCTGCCTGCTGTATACCGTGGTGATTGTAATTGCAGTTTGTCAACGATGCAGATTTTATTTGCAGAAGAGACACTTTCCTCATTTAATTGCAGCGTCTGTTGATGGGTATGTTTTAAATTTTACTTCTGTCCACAGTCAGATAAAATACTGCTGCATGTGTTGTGTGTGTGTGTGTGTATATGTGTGTGTATGTGTGTGTGTGTGTGTGTGTTCATGTAGGTGGGTGGGTGGGTG
>OMNM01014681.1:3512-39232 GCA_900302745.1 Parablennius parvicornis | reverse complement strand
GTGGTCGATGAGCAGCGAGGATGGCTGCTCCCTGAGCCGCGCCAGCACCGAGCGGTAGCGGCAATACTGGGGGTAACTGAGGACCAGGACCTTGCGCCCGTCCTCCTCCTGGCCTGAAACACACACACGGAGAGCGGACACACAGTTAGAGGGCCCGTGGAGATTACACTCACAGTTTAATTTGACATGGAAGAAGGAAAGCTTGGGAGGGAAATGGGAAACGTTTTGTTTTCCAAAGAGCTCCTGTAAGAGTTGTAGAAAATGGTAGCACTTAATTTTACAAGACACATTCACTCTTCCATTTCTCTTCAGGCCTTATTACTTCATTCTCTCTCATAGATCTTCTTTTTTTTTTGGCTACCGTTATATTCTGCCACATCTGCTGCCAATGTGCTGTGAATATGATCCTTTGACTCCTCACCATCTCAGCTTGACTGTAACATTAGAGATGTCAGACTTTACTTTTGTTCCTCTGGAGTAAGTGTCAAATCATGGTGAATTCAAGAAGGCAAATAAATAGAAGAACATTTTATGCATGTATGGCAACATAAATAAATTGTATTTTTTTTTTTTTTTTTTTTATGAATTATCAATAAATCTCGACGTGTTTACTGCTGATTAACCTTGATCTTTTCATTCACATTGAAAATGCATGAAGCTCTGCTGCCTGCTGAGACCTGAACCACAATGATTTCCTCACATCTATAAGAAAGTTCATGGAGATGCTCTACAGCTGCTGTTTCATCGTGACTTTAAACAGCTTTCACAAAAAGTTTCACATCCATTCCTGGTAGTAATAACACATGTGAGTACTCAGACAAGACGGCTTTTCAAGTCTACTGTACAAACATGTAATGTTGTTGAGCTGCATGCTTGAAGTGCATGACATGCATCGCTGCCGGGGTGAGAAAAGGAATGTCATAACAGCGCTTGATGCTCGCTATTCTGATTGACGCACTTTATTTTATTTTTTTATACAAGCAAGTTCATGTTGGAAAAACCACGGAGCAGTTTAGACAAGACCTTGAAAATGTATGTGTGAAAATCGAGTACAGACAAAACAAGTCGGGGAGGAGTAAAAACCACAGCTTTTTTAGAGTGATGCCTCGCTCTGATTCATTGATTCACACAGGTAGTGGCCACGCCGCGTTGCGTGCTGCATTTTTCCTTAAGTGAGTGTGTGAACAACAGCGCCGGTGTTGAAGTTTGACTCATGCCTTATCACCTGTGACAACCCACTGGCAGAAGAAATCTCTTCTATTATTTGGAGAACCTCAGGACAGGAAGTACAAACTGAGCTGACACAATAAACCGTCATAAAGACCGGGGAGATATGCTGATAGACGGTTAAATATTACACAGATACGAATCAGAACAGAACTAAGTGACAAGCTTGGTAAACGTGTTCACAATCAGTGTGACGACACGATGCTGGCTGACTGTTGAGTTTAAAATGTGTTGAAATAAGAGCTGAATAACTGGGGCACGCTGGACTATTATAACATTTGTGATACACAATACTTGAAAATAATTTAGGTCAATGCTAAAGCTGGGTTCACTTACAATATCATGTTTAACTGATAGGAGTGAGTAATACATCCTGCCTTTAAGAACAAACTGATCCATTGATATAATTAATCATTTTATCTTAGCACCATAAATCGCATTAATGACTCTGTAATAAAATTACATGCATTTAAAGAAATGGCCCTCTGTACAACTAATTTTAGATGTAGTAAAACCCATAACAAAGCAATTTTCCAAAAGTGTAACAACATTTTGACAATTATTTCTTATATTTTCATACAATTTGTGAGATGATCCATTACTAAAGCAGCATTAATTAAAATATCACTCCAGAAAGTAATAACTACAACCAATAATGTAATAATGCATAAATACGTCAGCATTTCTTGAAACTAGAATATCTTGTTGCGGTTTTTGAGTGGTTCCATTTTCAAAAACATGTATTAGTGATGGCAGAGTTGTCACAATGTTTTCTGAAGATAAATACGATGCAACTCTCAATTGTGGATTGAAACATGTTTTTATATTTTATATTACATTTAAAATTGCCCAAGTTTTCCCATTACTGGCAGGTATTATTGGTCACACAACTGCAATCTACAGCCTAATAAATGTACAGACATGGTAATCAATAACAATCTGAGGATCTCTGGACATCATAACCTTTATAAAGAGAGACGGTAATTTGAATCAGGCCAGCAGTAGGCGTGTATTTAGAAAGAGATGAGGTAGTTTACTAATAATGAATAACAATAAATATTGAATGTTGTGGAAATTAGCTGGTATCAGGGGCTGCATTGGCAAAATATCATTTTGCATTTATCGCCACATTTGATACATTGAGATAAAGTTCCTCCATATATTGTAAAGCTAGTCACATTATTCTATGATAAACTGATACATCTGTGTATCACATCAATGTCATGATTATGATATATTACTACATCATCATGTGATAAAAGGAAATACATAGTCATGTATTTCCAAGTTTTTTCCCGAATTAGCCCCTCCCTAAGATAGTCTGATTATAACAGTTGAATATACTTTTACTCTCCTAGTTTCTCTATCTGTACATTTCAAGACAGCATGGGAACAAATCATTGTGAGCTGAGCAAGCGTTTCTCTTTTCATCGTGAGGAAATTTTGACATCTTCTGATGGTGCTGGATGATTGTTAAGGGATCAACAAAGTTTATACAATTCACCCTGAGAGGGGTATAAATGTGCGTGTGACATTTCGTGGCAGTCCATCATATAGTTGTTTGGATATACCAGTCAGATGTTTCAGTGGCGGATCAACTGACAGACATCTGCGCCTCATAAAAATACCTTGAAATGCTACGACTTATATACAGTAAAATAAACACGCAACATTAAGTCATGCAAGTACAATGTCGAGCGTTGGTGGAATAACACACAGTGCTACAGGAGAATAAAGTTACTGAAACCTAAAAGACACACGGGCGAGGGGTCGGACATGAAGTGCTCTAAAGAGGTTCCTGAGTTCCACTGGCAGGGTGTGTTCATGACATTTTCTCTTTTATAATCTTCGCCTCAATCATCTCCTATATGTTGATGTTATTAATGCCGCTAACACACAGAGACTTGGCTGTCAAGGCTCCAGGTTACTGCTAGTTAATTATAACACTCGGCATCTCCTGCCACCCACATAACTCAAATATAATCTACAGATAATTACATGCTCAGTTATGTTTCAAGCGGAAGAAGATGGTTTAAAGAAATTAATTTTTTTCAGGCAAGAATTATTGTGAAAGAGCTAATCTGAAGCTATAAGAGAGACGTTTTCCTATTTTTAAAGACAATATAGGAGCTGGTGTTTTTTCCTCGCCGGATTATACTGCTGAAGATTTACATGCTCCACTAAATCTGATGAGTTTAATCTGGCAATAAACAGTGATTCTATAAAACAGACTAAATCGTATCCACAAAACATTAAATGGAGATGACCTGACTATATATAGATACTTAAGCTGCACTTTATGTAGTAACATAACAACAAACAATTAGATGTTCCACATAATGTGATTGGGGGGGGTTCCATTTATTGTTGGCTATTTCTTTTCAGGATTAGCTCCTTCTCAGGTAAGTTTCTGTTGAGAAACGTAATCTGTTGGAGGACATTATAGTGCAATTATTGTAGAACAATTAAGGAATTTGATGTCTTCTGACATATTGTGAAAATGCTATATATTGACTGTGACTAGTATTTTGTCTTGATTTATTGTAAAAGAGCACAAAAAGTATTAACCTCCGACAATATCCAAATGCTTCTATTTTGTGCTTTGTAAATTTGTCACACACTGATTGATCAAACACATAACTACAAAAAGACTAAGGACACATTTTCAACTTTATGAGTTTAAAATCACAAAAGACTAAGAAAACACACCATTATTTATGTGTGAGAACCTGAAATTGCTAAATGCTTGCTTGACAAAGGGGATAATATAAAAATAGAAGTAGATTCAGCTCTAATGTTGATGATATATGAGACTACATTTAACAAAACAAGGCTAAATAAAACATGTAATCCCTGGTCAAAAGCTCCCAGGGGGGCATGAGGGCAGGGTCTCATACTAATAGGTCTTTAATCTTGTTTTACTATCATATATTCAAGATAGGACAACACTCTGCGCCTCAGAGCAGAAACCAAGGACAACACTGCATAATGATTCAAAACGCAGCCACTGTAAAAGCAGACAAATTATGCATGTGCATTGTTTCTTTGAGCTCCAGTCAATGTCACATTTTGCAGACGGGCTCGCTCCTATAGGCTGTTGTTTGAAGTGGAGTGCTAATATTTTTCTAGCTTTACAATGCCACGTACACGGTTCAACAGTTGATGAAGCAGAGTCGGGCAGTTTGAAACACGGTTTCGGTATGAATTATTCACCGTCCTGTCTGCTTTTACAAAGCCCTTGGTCATGACATTCATGGGAATTTCTGCCAGTAAGTTAATATTTCAGGGTGGCTAACTAGCCTGCTTTTCACCTTGCCTTTTTAAGGACAAGCTGTTTTAGCAGATTTTTTTTTTTTAATGCATTTTTACCCACTTTAGTGTTTTTGTTTTATCATGCTGGACTCGGATAAAAATCACTAAAACGTGCTGCAGAAAGAAAGACTTTATTCATAACATATTTACAGCAGCTGCTTTCCCCACAATTAGCGTAATTAGTTCCACTGTACTGCAATATGACGACCACTTCAAAAGAAATTATTAAAACCATTCATCCAGCGCGCGCGCACACACACACACACACACACACACACACACACACACACGCAACACGCGTGTTTGGATGGCGTGCGCCACAAAAGGTGCCATAGATGTATAAAAACACACATTTTCTCACATGCATATCACACACATGCGTTTATCCGAGACTGCGGCATTTTGTCGCACGCAATTACAGCTCAGAGGTAGAGCGGGGCTTTGTTTCCAAATGTCAGGGATTTGATTGTAAGCGGTCACCGTCAGACCTGCTCTTTCTCCCGAGGAGCCTCGCAGCATTTCACATGATTAGATTCAATTTGGAGAGAGAGCCACGGGGCATTAATAACTGTACAAAGGCATTGTAAAGTATGCATGTCAGTGTGAGCGCGTGTGCCGCGGTGCATGTAATGTACATTGAGTGTATGTACACTTTGAAAATTCCTTTTGTTCTTACAGCACGACCTTTTAAAAATAAAGGACGCCCTTATCTTAATGCAAGCTTTCTAATTGGCTGCGGCTGCGTCGCCGGAGAGCTGGGAGACATTGTGAGAACCTTATGCAATTTTGTGTCTTTCTCTCAGGACCTCCGTTCTGTTTTTTTTTTTTTTTTACCCCCCCCTCTTTCGGCCCGTCCGTCCTCTGCTCGCGGTCGGGTGGTGTGTTGATCAAACAGCTGTGGTGCTGCAGATTATTTTCAGAACACGCTGTAAAGCTCCTGACCTCATAAACTACAATAGTGTCAGGGTCATAACTGCTCTACAGGACAGCTGATGTTACAACCACTCAGCCCAAGCAGCAGTCAATAAATTACAAGCACACAACCGCTAAACTGAAAACAAATGCTGATAGTTGAATATGACATTAAGTAATGTGCATGAACGTCTTACAGTTAAAGAGGTTGTAACATGGCTGCTGGGACTCTTTCTGAAAGTCTACAAAACTCACCCTGATGTCATCATGAAATCATTCAGCTCATACTTTAGAGTTATACCAGAAAACTGGAAGTACGGCATGCAGTATGAAAGACATGTGGCTTTACAAGCCAAGAGGGCCCTAATGAAAGACACTATCCAGTTGCATTAAAGGAATTGTACAATCCAACATTTCTGGAGCTTGACTCATGGCCAGGATTAAAAACCCGGCACCTCTTGGCTTCTCTCGCTTAAATTTGATCCTGATTTCCTGTTGTTTAGTATATGTGGTCACTGTTGATCCGTGACTCTAGCCCTTGATTTAAAGCGACCTGTCACCCGACCATTACTGTCCACAAAGTGCGCAGCAGCGGTCCCAGTGAAACCTCCATGTGCTCCAGTCTCCGCCGGCCTGCCGCTTTCCTCTCCGCTCCAGCTGCTTCTACACTTTCTGCACTCGGGACTTGCCGACTCTATTTCTGCCACTTGTGGATGTATACACATCAAATCCATATAATCAGTGCTGCTGGACTCCGAGAAACTATCATTACCATTATGTACTTGATTTGTCACAGAGTCTACACATATAATGTAATATGTTTGGCTTTCTTAAAACAGCATTTGGTTTTAATTATAGATGAACAACAATGACTCAAATTTAGAAAATGTATAGCTTGCCCCGTCCAAATTGTGATAACGCCAATTTTTTTCACTGCATGCTGACAAGCCTTTTTTTTTTTTTTTTAATCAAGTGAGTGAAATCAAGTATAATTCAGATTATTTAAAGCAGCTATGTGCATGATACTCACAATGTATTCTACATGATCCTCCAAGAGACTTATAAAGTTTACTACCTGCCACACTGTGCGACTTTGATTTCACAAGTTCAATTGCTCAATGTTCGACGCGATTGCTCAACTTGCTCCACCGGATCAGACTGTGATGTACTTCAGTGTGCAACAGAAACAAAATCGTCACCTACCACATCTACACACGCCTTCGAGAAATTCAGGAGAAAAAAAAAAAGAAAAGAATCTAGCGCTTATTTATGTAGCAGGGGAAAGATTCAATATGGACAATGTGGATGTGATCTAGCATTTGACATTATTGGTAACTTCTTTAACACAGGTTACACTGTCATAAACCGTCAGCGGTTAAACAACTGTGACAAAAACCATCTGTTAACCTCTCACCCTGCTCGACAAGAGCTCGACAAGAGGCCGCAGATATTATCAAAGATATTATCACCCATATTTTCACATGGGAAAGTCAAAATCACACATCGAATCGATAAAGAACCAATGAATCAGGAAGATGAGAAAATTAAGACATTTGAATAAACTGGAGTTTTGACATTAATATCTTCTGTGTTTTCTTGACATTGACAGATTACTCGATGTCGTCAACATAATTAGACAATAGAAATAGTCGCATACGAATTTCATAGTTGACTTTTCTTGTAGCAGCATCCTGAACTAAAACTTCGGACGTTTGAGAAAATGTCACTGTTTTTGCTGGAATAAAAACAGTTTTTTGTGAACATTTGCTAATCAGACGTGGAGCATAACAGATCTACGTCTGCAATGAAGGAGCATCAGCAGAGGAGGCGTGTGGCTGATTTGGATTCAGACTCCACTTTAAGTTTAACAAATCTTAAAAGAAATGGACCAGTAAGTTTTAAATTACTGACGTATGTGTGCACGGACTCAATTCAAAATACATTCAATAGACATTTCAACATTTGTCTCAGCAGCAAATTTATTTTGAACATTTTAGTCTAAAACATTGTCGCTTTCATCTTTTTTCAATTTAGCAAATTATTGAAAGAACACATTGCAAAGTTTAACAGGTTATAACTGAATACTAAACATATTGATGCCAAGATGTCTGAGTCAATGTGTTGCTGCATAATGAACAAGCAACCTCCTGTCAATCAATTTCAATCACCTTTTTCAGATCAATATACACATGCAGTAAATATTGACATCAATTATTCTGGAATTTGTGGGACCAAACATTTCTATGATCAGTTACATTTTCAACTGCATACTTGTTGTTAGTAGCTAAATGGAAAAGTGTGTACTTATATGACTTGTGTTTATTCACACAAAGAATAAATATTACAGAATACGAGCAGGCTGGAATCATCCACAGCACGATACAATGACTGTGCTGTTGTGCAGCGTCAGGCACACACACACACACACACACACACACACACACACACACACACACACACACACACACACACACACACACACACTTTACAAAGGCATGAAACAAGCTCTAAAGACATTACATTAAATGTAACAAGACAAATTAAATAAAAAAAAAATTAATTCAAGAAATTGGAAGTATTAACTGAAATTATTAGAGAAAGGTTGGCATATATTGATGTTTCCAGACCTGATTTAAGTGAGCAAATGCTAATCAAAGGATGAATTAACGACTACAACACAAAAAAAATGCCATTTCAGAAGCTGAAATTTTAACAAGGGGACTAGTAGACACGATTGGCAATACAGCCACCAAACATTTGTACAAACACTACATGGATTAAGTAGTGATAAACCTGAATGTGTAGGCAGTGTCATTCACCATTTAGACCAAAAAGTTTAAAAATATTAAAAAAAAAAAAAAACCTATTTCCATAATATATTTTAGATAACTATGACATAAATGAAAACATATATGAAATATTAACATACAAAATATTTTGTAAATAATCAGCAATACCAAGCCTCACATGACATCTCCAAAGATTCCTCTTTACTGAACTAAATTCATCAAAACCTTTACCTTTAAATTGATACATGACTGAAAATAATCTTTGTGAATCTGTAACTAAAATATGTGTTGCTACTGTTGCTTTAAATGTGAGCAAAACCTGAGCAAAGCAACCATCTGCACAAGACTTTGCTCTGCTTCACATCATGTTCATGCAGCTCTCTCAGGCCACCAAAGGTCTCCATACAACTTTTTCCTCCACACAATGAAAAACAAACACAAGAATGTGTCCAATATATTTCTGAGAAATGTGTAAAAAAGAAAAAAGAAATCGGGATTTAAGCAGATGGAGTTTTTAAAGCCACCCCCACATCGAATGCTACAGCCACTGCTAGTATGCTGCACACAAACATGCAAAATGCAAAAAAACATGCAAAAAAAAAAAAAATGCTAAAAATAAATGCTAACTACACTTTGAAACTGGGTCCAATCAGTAGTGTCTTTTAAACTTGCACCTGAATGAACTTAAAAGTTTGACCTCTTCCTGTTCTGCATCAGTTGCTGCGCAACAGTTTCTTAGACGATAAATGATGCCGGGAAGCTATTGAACTACTATTAAAGACCCAAAGTCTGGGTCATAAGACATCAACAGTATTGATCATATAAAAGGCAATGTACCCCTGAAGAGTTCTATTCTGATGCTGGAGGGACAATGAACTGTGTGTTTACATCATCTCCCCTCTCCCACCTGTTTAATCATGCACGTGTTGTAATGAAGCTCTGCAGGAAAACCTTGGAAATATTTATACACTGCAGGAACACATTGAAACATGCAGCAGTACAGCCCTGTGTGACATCACTCTCTTACTATTATTTGGGCTCAGTTCATTGGCCTCTCTTGCTTCGCCTCTACTTTTTGATCTTTGTAAAAAATATCAATGTCTCTAAGTTGTACAAATGCATGGGTCAAAGTTGCCTTCACAGTGTGCAGAGATTCTCATCAGGTGTGTTTTAATGAATGCCAGCTTCTGTGTGGAAACTGTCTGAATGCCTTTAAAAGGAATTGGGTTTTTTTTTGTGCTACACAACAGTTATGAAGTGGCTGGTGCATTCATCTAAAACATGCTTTTAGTAAATGGTTAATTCGTCACTTCTGCCCTTTTAAAGGTTATTTAAATGTTCTTGGTACCTGTCTGGAATGAGAGAAAATCTGGCACCAAATATTGAAAAGACAACGTACGTCCCATCAAATCATATTTTCCATTCATAAGTGACCGGTTATTGAATCAGTATCAGACACTAGTTATAGATTAAATGTTTTAAGCACAACTTAGTTGAGCTTTCCATAACAAACCTGGCCCCGGGCCTTGAAATATTCAAATGATACTTGAAGTTCAGTCAATGATGCCTTTCAATTTTAATATATTAAAATGATGCCTCCTTTGTCTGGATAGAAAATGTAGTCGTATAGTAGAATAGTTCTCAAAAACAAAGGTTGAAAGCTCAGCTTTTCAGCGGTTACTCAGCCTGCCTGAAAGAATGTCTTTTCTGCAATCAATCGTGCAAGCATAATTTCAAAAGTCTCTGTCATGAAATAGAATAATAATAATTGTATGGAAAATGCGTAATAGAAGCACAAAATAATAACCCTCGTATCAAGACTTACTGAACTCTAATAGACATTGACACACATGTGGAGTTTGCATGTTTTCTCTGTGCATACATGTTTTACTTTTTTCCGTTTGCAGCAGGTCAAGCCAAAATGGCCCAAAATGAGAGGGAAAGAAAGCACATGACCAACTATCATTGAAGAGGTGGCATGATTTCAACAGATAGCTGAGCTACAGTCATGGCTCAAGTAAGCAGCACATGTAAGGTCGACCACGAAGCGATTCATGACTCAAAAGATACAAGTTGTATGAATGGAAGTGAATTCCCACTGAAGCGCAAGTGCAAAAGTGATCCGTCAAAAACCTATTTCCAGCAAACATGTTTTTGAACAAACCACTGGTTTTCGGCAAATGCTTACCTCCTCTTGGCGGTGGCGCTGCCGTCCTGCTCAGCCCTCCTCCACAGGTAGACCAGCAGCCTGTGCTTGAGGGAATTGATGGTTTTGTCGGTGTACAGGCGGGGGAAGCCAGGCTGGCTCTCCGCTTGGGCCTCCGTGTAAACAGCCGAGAGGGTCAAGAGGTCGTCCTCGTAGCAGAAGCGTCCGATAGTACGAACGTCCAGAAACGTCCCGTCTGCAGTCACCTGAAATAGTGAGAAAGGAAAATTTGTTTAAATAGAACCTGTTGAGTTGCATTTTTAATTTATCTAATTATTGATACTGTTCCTCTGTTTATAGTTTGGATCACTATCTGGCATCTTAACAGGGGTGTTAAAATGTAAGTGTATAGTATTGAAGTTTATAAGAATTTAACAATTAACTCATCTATTTATATATCAACACCTATTTTAATTTTTACAATACAGCCACATAAAAAAATACATAAAAAACACTATAGAATCAAACTATTTTCCCAGAAGCACAACACATCATTAACCTAGTAAACCTGAAGTAATTCTTTACAGGTTCAAACGCTGAACCAGCTTACCTGAAACACATGAATGGTCTGCTGCTGCACCGAAAGCACAGCTAGGATGTTCCTGTAGAGGTAGAGACCCTGGTTGTGTGACAAGATGATCTTGTCGCACTTAAAAGACCTGGTGTCGCAGAGTCTGCCTGTGTGGAGGTCGATGATGTGGAGGGAGTAGTCCTCCAGGGGAGATCGAGGATTGGGGGTCACAGATTCGTTGTTGCGATACACCTGGTGAAGAAAAAAAAGCAGGCCTCAATTATAATCTGTATGTGTTTACCTCAATTTTTTTAGTAACTGAATGTAATTACCTCGAAGAAGTATGGTGGTGGCTCCTCGGGAACGTACACAGCTGACCCGACGATAACGTAGCGGCAGTCATCTGTGAAGAGGCTGCACTCCCGGTTGAGGTGTTCTCCGTTCGAGGCGACATTAGTCACGTGGAGTAAAGAGAAGAAGCGCTCAAACAGGCGGCCCCGGATGTTGAGCAAGCGCTGGTCATTGGCTGTTAGCAGTGTTTCTCCCTCCTGACCCCTCAGCAGGTCCTGAGCAGCCTGGCAGCCTTGGTATTCATATATCTGCACAGGAAACATCAACAAATGGACAGGTTTGTTTCCAAATTGGTGTCTTGTGTAAACTTGAATATTTACATAGCTTTATTCTGACTCTGAAGAGATGAAAATTTGACAAGCTGTGGCGCGGGGAGGCGAACTGGGTTCTCTCATTTTACCTCCAGGGATGTCTGGTCAGACGAGAAGGCGATGAAGCAGCGTCCATCCGGTGAGAACTTCCTCAGGAAGCAGGGCGGCTTCTCCACGTTGACTACAGTGAAGTTTGGGAACAGGTTTTGGTGGAAGCAGCGTACTCTGTACCAGTGAGCTCCGGGTCGGCCGGAGCATATCCGACGTCGCTCCAGGCGATGGACCACATTCTGATTCTGGATGCGTCTGGGTTTCAAGGTCGGGGTGTCCTCGTCCATGCCTAAGATCAGAGAATGACACTGCACGTCCTCTTCAGTAGGTAGTGACAAAAGCAGAGAGTCCACACAGACGACTACATCACAAGCGCCGTCGGTTTACCTGTGTGACAAGCAAAGTGGAAGAGATGAACATTTTTGTGGTTGTGTTGATTGAAAGATCAGTCTAATTTACAAACTCTATAGGCAAAACAGTCTTATTTGATTAAATACAATCTACAGTGTTCAGAATGTGGACAGCAAAAATAAATCTCAACATGGCATTTAGGAAGGAATAACAAATAGATACTTTGTTCTGCATGAATGTTTAATGTGACTTTGATCAAAAGCAAGCCAGGCTGTGCTGTATTGGTTTGTACTTTCAAATCACAATGAGAACTTTCCTGCTTTAAATTTGGTTTGGGTGGAAAGCTTTCTATGTAGTGTTTCATGTCTTCTCATGTTATAGTCCAGTATACTCACACAGTCCAAAAGAAACAATTGATTTTACATATTTCATTAGCTTATAAAGTTTTCACTTTTTAAAAAAAAATTAAGATTCATGTTAGCTTTGTTTTAATGTTATTACATTTATTTCCTTGTAAAGCACTGTGCAAATTTGTGAAGCACTTTGTGCTACAACAATTGTATGGAAAGTGCTATATAAATAAAGTTTGATTTGATTTGTGTATTGTCTTGTCTGAGAATGATGCTATAGAAATAAAATTACCCTGCCTTAGTGTAAGCTTTGTAGTTTTCTCATGCACCAGATACTAAATGCTCAGTTTAATCACAATGATCATATTGAGCTGAGACAAATACAATTTTTCTGCCAACACAAGCTCACACTTCAGTTATTGTCACAAATGTAATGAGTATCACACAAACCAACTTGCAAGCTGTTATTTTTAGACATTCTGAAAATGTAATTGGATTAAATGAAAACGCAGTTCTCTGCAGTACATTTAAAGCAATACTAGAACCTTTTGATATGAAATAAAATCCTCCAGATGGGCAGAAGATTAATCTTATAAATTGAGCAGTAAGAGTACAAACGAAAAGTAGGGATATTTTAAAGCATCAACACTACTTCTAAACACAACCCACAACGACTGTAAGGAGCCTTGAGTCTGTATAAAATGTAAAAAGATTATTACTCACTTAATATCCTTTTAAAAGCTTTCTCTTTCCTCTAAGTTTTCCAGGCCCACAGAGCCAAAGTGGTTAACTTTATCTAAAGACACTGACAGTTTGTTCATAAATATCCGTCCTTCAGGTGTTGAAGCTGCTTCCCCCAAGATTTTCAGCTTCAGCTCGTTTATTCTATCTGCAAGCGACAATAAATATCTTATTCAGTCTGAAAGAAGCTTTAATTTGTCACATCTGAGCAGATTTTAAACCCTGTGATCAATCCGTGAGCCGCCATAGTTGTTTGTTGTCACGTTGACTCGGCGGAAGTGTAGAGGAAGAAACGGCTTCCTTTTGAAACAGCGACAACTCATTTCCAACAGGCGACAGGTGGTACTGCACCCTGAAACTAAGTCATAGTATTGAGCAGGGGATTCAATTCAGTTATATTTCTATGGCGCGGAATACAACAGTGTTTTCAAGGTACTTTCACAAATGGAAACCTCAAAATTCCACACGAGCAAGCATAGGTGACACTAGAAAGGAAAAAAAAACACTCCTTTTAACAGGAAGAAACCAGGAGAACCAGACTTAAAGAGGTGGCGTTTTTCTGTAGAACCAGGCCCAGAAAGGTTGTGCCTTTCTGTTGTTTCAGGGGTTAGTGGATAGAAGGAAAGCAAAGGATAGGACAGAGGCAGAGAGCAACGGGCAAACAGGCATAAATTCACTCGCTGCAGACGTGATGGGGGCAGGAGGCACAGACCACAATCTTCCAGTTCCACTGTTAGAGATCTTGCAAGAATGTAATGAGAGAGAAAGAGTGAGAGAGCACAGACTACAGGAGTGAGACAGAATGTTAGTGGCATCCTTCTACATGGAACATGCTACAAAAAGAATGAAAAATCACTGAATTTATTCCATTGAACGCTTTTAAGTCCAGATTGAGGGCACTTGAGTCAACCTCTTTAAATTGTAGCTGTTTTTTATAATATGTTATGTAATTTTATTTTGAGTTTTAAGTTGTAATTGTTTTTTTTATCATGTGAATGTAATTTTATTTTGAGTTTCATAATATGAAATGGTAACTGTACTTTTGCTACCTCTTGGTCAGGACTACCTTGAAAAGGAGATTTTTAATCTGAATGGGACCTACCTGGTTAAATAAAGGTTAAATAAAATTAAATTTAAAAAAATGTCATGTTCACTGACTGAAACAGCTGCTCTGGCAGAGTATTCCAAACAGGTTTCTATTGTGCTTAATGTGGTCACCAAAGAAGTCAAACTATCATCCTCCAAGTACCATTTCATTGAATATAGTTAAAAGTGGGTAATTGCAGTGTGTTACATTTGTAGGAAAGCCTTATCGTGGCCGCATGAACACCTGTCAATTTCACTGAGGAGCAATTTGCTGATCAGTAGGTGGGCTTCCAGGTTAGGTGTACAAGTGCTCCGGAAAACTTTGAGCATGATTATAATTGCTGTGGCTAAACTGGTAGGGAAAACAACAGACCTTCGGCCACTCTACCTACAGTGTATATAACTGTTGTTTGTTTAGCCTATTTGGTTTAATTGATTTGTTTATAACAGCACGTAGCATACATGAACCCAAGGTGACCTGTGTTTTGCTCCCCATAATGACAGATAATTCAATTATGATTATCCTCTTTAGATGAGGCATGTTCTCACGGATTGAGAATAGCATTATAAAAAGAAAAAGAAAAAATGTGGAGAGCATGTTGGTCTTGGAAGACTGCTAATGGTTCTTTGTGCAATTATCTCTGACCAAAGAGTCTCGATTAAATGTTGTAATTTTCCATAAAAGCACATGTGCGTGGGCATAAAAGGCCAGTTTGAAAAGAAAAATGAAGAAATGAATGGAGAGAAGAATGTGAAATTATCCACTTTAAAATCTAATGCCATTTTCCTTTTCAGCTGCGCCTGATTAAACCTTTGCTTCAAGATATGCGTGTGTGTGTGTGTGTGTGTGTGTGTGTGTGTGTGTGTGAGTGTGTGTGCATGCGCACATGCACGCCCAGTCTCTGAAGTTGTGCGTGCGTGTACATACGCAGGTGTTTGTGCACCGTGCAACAAAAATGCACACAGGGATAATTCAAAATAGAACCTGTGTACCATCCTCTGGTTGTTCTTCTGTTATTTTCCCTCTAATAAAACGTTCACCACACAGGACACTCGCCTCAGCTTTTAGCATCAGCCCATGAAGTGGAGAAGAGATGGAGAGTCTACATCTGAGTGTTTTTATACACTGTTTTAGCCTATCTGCCAGAAGACACGGTGCTTATTTAAGATCTTGTTTTTTTTGCCATCCCTCTGGGCTTTTTACAGCTCGAAATGTATGGTGTCTATTCTTCCTGCTCTCCTTCACGTCTTTCTCTCCAGGTGAAACAGCACAGACATTTTGCTCTTAACTGCATGCTCTCTGCACTATCAGCCTGTACCCCCAAATGGAGTTATTTTAAAGCTTAAAATTGTTCCCTTTCTGGCAATTTATAAGAAATCAGAAATGGCAAAAAGATGCTACAAAGCCTCATGTATCTTGGTGGAAAGAAACAAGAAGAAAAAGTGGACAGCCCATTTTGGAGTGGCCAATAACAGTACTGAACATCACATGTGTAAAGTCTGCAATTGTCATTGTTATCGTCATTATAAGAACCGGACATTTCTAAAAGAGCATTTGCATTAAAGGTGGTGTGTGGATGAAGTATAGAGTAAACTCAGCGGCTTGATAAAGCTCCTATATATATAAAAAAATAGGCACTTAGAAAAGGTTATTCAAAGCTTGGGGATCAAATAAAAACACATTGTTTTAACGTTTCCCCCATCTTTCTTTTATTCTCTCTCTCTACTTCGCCAGTTGCATTTGGCATTTAACAAAAGCTTTTAACTTTTCGCTCCAGTGTAATTTCAGAGCACAATAGGACATTTTACCACAGTAACTTTCCAATCCTTATGCACCTGAACTTTTCATGTCTTTTGTGACAGTGGATGATTTTTTTTTTTTTACCTCCGAGAAATTACAGTGATCACAAATGCATTATGGAAGGCCAGTGTGCAGCAGCAGCTCTCCTCTGAGCAGTGGAGTGGATGGACTGTGTGAGAGGAGGTGGGGGAGAGAGAAAGAGAGAGAGGGGGCGTGGGGGTTTACCCTTTGTGAAGGTATTAATGAATAGGACAAGCCAGGGACAAACCAAGAGGGCCTTCAGGAGTAAACATCTGATGTATTTGTTATTAGTCAAAGGATGCATGTTTATAATCAGAGTACAAGCTGGACAGGTCTGAGCCATATTTTTAGACTGTTGGAGGAAATCAGAGTGCCAGGAGAAAACTCACACATAAACAAGGAGAACATGGAAACTCCACACAGAACACCCTGTGGATCTAACCACTACACCACTGTGCACCTCACACCAAAACCAGTGACAGGTTTATCTTGTTACAGCGGCATCTATCAAGGGGAGGGGGATCAGTCCGCAAGTGAGCTCTCATTCCTTGAAGCTGATGTGTTGGGAGATGTGACAGTGTATGTGAGAGTCTCGGGGGCTTTGTCGAGGGACAAATTGATTTCTGGCCGACTGCAAGTTCAAAGCTGCAGGTCTTGTGATGTGTTTATGGTGTGGAGGGGTCAGTGCATGCACATGTGCACGGATGGACCCACATCATGCTCGAGCATGCTTTGGTATCATGTCGAATTTTTCAGTTTAGTAGGTACAGTAGCATGTACTAGCTGAGCCCCCAGGAAATATTCCCAGATAAGTGGGCGGAAGAAAATAAAATCATAATTTTTGGGGGTGTTGTTTCAAAATTTTATGTTTCCCATACTTTTCTTGTCATAAAATCATAAATAATAATCCCATTTACACAATTAAAACAGCAAAATGGACCTCAGCCCGTACCATGATATGTACTGAGTGTCAATTGGTCATAAAACAAAGATTTAAAAGTCTCAATCCAGTGTTAGTGATTTTGGGTTCTAACCCAAAATATATTTCCTACAAACTTTTGTCCCCCGCAAGGAGGCTCTTCACCCAAATAGAAAGCCAACGGTGTATCATACTACCCCGTGCCTCCCTTTTCCCGGAGCACAATCCGTGTCAAAGAAAATTCTGTAATGGCCGCTAACATATTAATATATAGATAGGAGGTGTAGTGGTTCGTCACTCAATATGAGTTTCACTTCGAGTGTGGGCTTGATGGCCTTTCTTTCTCTGGATTTGTGCATATGAGGTTACAAAAAGAGTCTGTTTCTGTTTGTGATGAACTCGACAATGTGTTCAAGGTGTGCTATGATTTCAACCATTATCAGGTGAATAATATCCAGTGTCAGTGACCCAACATTGGATAAAGTGTAATAGAAGCTGGATAGATGGATGGCCTACTGATGCTGGCTCACTGTAAAAGGCCAGAGAGGCTATTTGTTTTAAAATCAGACAGACAGGCAGAGCACTGGATGCTAATAAACAGCATGTTCCATAGGATTTGATGGTGAATTTGTGCAAATTGCCATGACAGGTACATACCAACATGACCCTAAACACAAAGACAGATCAGCATCTTTTAGCAAGTTTGTCAAATTAAGTACAAATTCAAGTAATTTGATGTATTCTAGAAGCAAGAAAATTCACATTGAAAACACAAACAGAAGTGATGTTTATTTCGGCATTTATCTCTCTTTTGCTTAAGGAGACATGTCTGATGTTAAAATACAACTAACTAAATAAATGTAGACTAAATGAACACATGTCGAGGTTTGTACTATGATCACAATTCATTAAACTGAATTTAAGTTAGTTTAATATCACATATGTTCATATGAAAATAATAGCACAAATAGACCTTGGAGTAATTCTCTGGTAAAAAAAAAACCCAAAAAAGAAGAAAAAAATAGAATAATTTCTACATAGGCTGTGAGCCCTGGACTAAATAACAAGCACACACTGGACAAAACATATGGCAAAAAAAGAAGAAACTAAAAAAAAATGCTGCAGTGTAAACAGGCAGACTGCAGTGAATGAGGCACAATCAAATAAATTACAGCATGAGTTGTTATATAATACTTCTCATAATCTGCCCTTGGTCTGCTACCTGAGGGTGTAGGTGTGTTTGTAAGGAATATTTTTAGCACAATAACACACATTCAACTGCAGGCATGATCCATTCTAAGTGTGTTTTCTGCTCCAGACCTTCCACAATCCTCAGGTTTTATTGAATGAATGAAGTGCGGAGGCAGAGATAGAATAAAACAAGGCCGAAGCACAATTTATGCTAAAGCTTTTCAAGCTGACCCGGCTTATGAGTTTATCAATTTCTATGATGTGGCTTATATTAACTTGAAGTTGAGACGAGATGAGATGAGTCAAGATAAGCAAACTATTATAACAAAATTAAATAACCTAGTTATATAAGAACAAGATTATACATATATGGAATCGGAGGTGAAATCTGCTGCAATGTGCTTCATTATGAAATAATAACAATGTTATCCCATGTGTGCTTTATGTTCACCACTGTAAGGAACTGAATAAATAAACCAAGAATCCAGCCTTTGTTAAATTCGTATTTAGAAAAAAGTTCAGAATGGAAAAAGTTAATGTAGTCTAATATATCATTAAAAAAACACAAAAAACAGAACCACATACATAAATGTTGCAACATTGAATTGTGATTTTCACAAATTAAAACCCCTGAGTCCCATTCTTCACATGCTATATTATATTACAAGGGCAAAAGGACATGATGTGTTCATCAATGTTATTTCACTGAGAAAGCTGTGGGTACCTTCACTTATTGTATTGCTTTGGCGCAGTGTTGGTGTCTCTTTGATTGTCATTTTCTGCTGTTTCTATTGCCTATAAGTAGCACACGTCCCACTACGCTGTGTATTGAAACAGTCAGTTCTTCAAACCTCTTTTACTGTAAGGCATATGACCATAGATTTTCAACAATTTCCCGTCTTTTTGTCTCAGATGAGTAAACTCACAAAGACCAAAGTTGTTTTCACTTGGATATTCGGGACATATCTCTTCTGTTCACCTACAACTCACACCTCATTTAACCATACACTGTTTTTTCTGTATGTTGTTGTATTAATAAGATAGTTTTTCTGTAGCTTTGCATCATGTGGAGATATGAATTCTTCTTCTGATTGTTTCTAAGTAAAAAAACCAAAAGCAAAAAAGGAAATGCCACTTTTTTTAATTGAGCATTAAAGCTTAATTAATTTTAAAATTTCAGTTTCGGTTAATCCTTTACTTTTTCTGCATCCTCCTGCTATTCAGCTTTAGGTGAGAATAACTCCTCGCCATCAGGAGGCTGGCTCGTGGTTCTTGTGTGCAATTTGTTATAAGGGAACCCTCCTGATAAATGTTCCACATTTTCAATTTCAATCTTCCTTAAATGAGGCATAATTTCAGACATGAGTTATCAAGGAGTGTATGTGTGTATGTGTGTGTGTGTGTGTGTGTGAGTGTGTGTGTGTGAGACGTGTTTATTATGATCAAAAGGACCAAAATCTGTTTTTGTTTCCTTCTGTGAAAAGGACCAAACTTTCATAAATTAGTTAAATTTTCAGAATTTTCTGTGAAGACATGATTTAAGTTTCATAAGAACTTAAAGTTAATTAAAATTACATTATAAATAAATTACAGCACCCACAATTACAAATTACAGATGAAAATAAAACTTGTAAACTAGAAAAGCACTCCGAGGAGTGCAGACCTTGCCCAAATGGTGTTTTCAATGTTAAAATTTCCCAACTTCAAAGTGCCTCCATATCTTTAATGTGGATCGGATCCAGATGAAATTTGGGACAATTCAGGGCAATGATCCTCCAAATATATACATGTCAGATGCATGCAGAATTGAAACAAAATTCTGAAACTCATAAATGTGGTTTCTAATGTTAACTTCTGGAATTTTTCCTGACCTTATTCTGGATTTGATCCGGATGAAATTAGATATGACCATCCTACAGATCACTGTATTTTTACAAATCAATCAGATATGATCACCAAGAGATATGATTTTTTTTTTTTGAAACAGCTCAGTGATAAGTAAAAGAGAAAAACCTTTGATTTCTTTTTTTTTTTTTTTTATCCAGATGGTTATCCGGATCACTCTCAAAATGTAATGGTATCTAAGATGGGTCAAGGAAGATCCGGTAAGGAGTTTTCTCATAATCCTGCTAACAAACATACAGACAGACAAACACTGGTAAAAATATAACCTCCTTGGCGGAGGTAGTAAAACCTGTCTTTTAATAAATTGATGAGGGGATTCCGGTTAATTGATCACAATTTTAACCACTTGTCAGTACATGGACGAAAGTGCTAAATTAAAAATAAAGATTTTGGTCAGTTATCAATAAAAAGACTGAAATATGTTTACACAATCAGGTATATTCATCAAAGGTTTTTTGTTTATTTATATTGACAATCATTGCATTTCCTGGATTATAAGTCACACTTGGCTTTCCTTGTTTGGCTGGACATGCAACTTATAAATAAGAAACTTGCGATATGTTTGGTTCATACCACTTGTGATCACTAGGTGTCACTGAATGACAACAAAATGCTGCTAGAGCAGCACAGAAAAACGTCTGTTAATTCTGTATTTGGAGGAGAGAGCAAGAAAAACGTTGCCAAAAAGGAAAATGTTACACAAAACAATTCATGTTAAAAAGACTCATAGCCTATCTGTGACGTATGGTTAACTGCTGTGGTTTCATTTGGTATCCAATCAAAAAAGAGTATTGGTAGTATCAACAGTATTGCACATTACTACTGAAGACACATAATAGATCACATATTAATTTCCCTGTCTCTCTTTTGTTGTCATACAAATATCGATGCACAGATGCAAATTGAATTGTTAACTCAAGGACAACTACACTTGGTTAGCTGGGAGCTCTTATCAAAATGAAGTAGGCTCTTTGTATTTGATGACATTGTAACAAAATGTGCACGGATCCAGGAAAGGAATAACCTGGATCAACATGTGATCTTGGCCTCATCTCTGTAGTTACATCAAAATAGAAATCTATTTCTAACTTTTTCAGTTTTAACTCGTGGAAACTTTGGTTATCCTGTTATCTCGTGACTTCTTTTGTTGCAGGTAATGAAGGTCGGAGTGTCGTTATCCATATTCATTATCCTTCTACTGGGAATGCCTGAGTGAACTGGACCAGAACTACTTTACAGATCCAGTTCATGTTTGTTTTACTGCATCATAAAACACTGCTCCCTCATCATTTACTTCAGCAGTCGCCTGCATTACTGGCTCCTTTGATCACTGACGTGAAGATCATTACCAAAATACATCCGATACCACATGTATCCATTTTTTTTAATCCCCCTGTCAAAATATTGATATTGTACTGATTATTTTGTCTTAAACATTTGTCTCATTGGAGGTTAATCTTCAGAACTAATTTTGATTCAAACTGATGAGCACATCAGAGGAATAAAATGAATCAAATTAATATTATTGGGTCACCAGAAATGAAAATGAAATTATATGAAAACTGAGTGATGCATGTGAAATGTCACCACATAATTCAATGTAAATATTTTCTTAATGTATTATAACTATAATTACTGAAGTCTGGAAGATCTTCATACGTGTATTTGTGTATTGTGTATTTAATATGAGCGATGAGATGATTAATTATTATGAATATTTACTTTATAGGCAGTAACAAAGCTACATGAATACCTCAAAGCACTCAATGATTTTCATTAAGTTATTGTATCACTCAGAGCGAACTAGTTTCACTTAAGTAAAATGTAGCTAATGAAGAATTTTCAGGGTAATTTGATGTTTGAATTGATGCATTTCATTAGTAGTTTTGTTGTTTAGATCCTTTGGTAAATCATGCATACTGTCTTTGCAATAAGCGCTTTTTTTTTTCTTTTTTAAACAACTTTCAACAATGACAACTAATGATCCCTTAAACTAAACATAACCTGCTCCAAAGAGGTTAAGGTTACACAACTAAAATGTGTGTAGCTTTTAGCTAAACTTGTCTTGCAAACCAATAAACCCTTCTTTGTTTTGATGTGATGCAAACAATGACGGCGAGTTGAGGTGTTGTTGTATTGTTGGTGTGTGTTTATGTGCAGAACACAGCATCAGACATTAAGAGAGCTGATCATGAACGGGATGTGGCCATTTCCTTCCACAGGGTCAAACTTTCCCCTCACTCAGGTTAGATGCACAAGATGAAAAGTCAGGGACACAACCATTTTTCACCAAAGAAAAAGAGACCATGCTCAAAGGAAGAGCTTTAAAAGAGGTCACTACCCTCTCACTTTCCCAATTCAGTCAGGGGCCAATGGCCTTGGTGGGGGACTGAGCGGCTGTACACATTACAGCCGAGTCTCAACAGCTAGAGGCGAAGCAGGCCTGTAATTTCTGCCATTTGAAAGTGTGAGCTGAAAAGCAGAGTGATGGCCACTTTTCTGTTATTATTCCTTTGCCAGAGTGCTGGCTGAAGGAAACAGCCGTGCTTAAAGAACATGTCCGTCAGAGCCTGGCAGTATTTGGAAATGGTATTTGTAAAAGTAACTCTGTCATGTTCGTATCGTTAACTTTGAAAAGCTAGTACAGTTGCACACGTTACAGTGTATAATATCCCACCCTGCACCCATCCTCCCCTGCTCCCACATTATTACATGATGTTTTAAAACTCAGATCTGTGACTGACAAACAGCAGGTTGTCAAAAGTTTCCTGCTTGTTGAAAAGTACATCATCACAGCTGCTGGGTTTAATGCAGTTGCAGGTGTTTGTGTGTAATTAATTGGTCGAATTCTATTTTTAAAAGGAGTCAAAATATTCAGAATTAAAGAGTGAGCCACTAAGTCTTAATTTAACCAGAGTGAGAGGGTTGTGAAGGGTTTTTTTTTTCGACTGAGAGAAAGAGATCTGAAAAATGCATGCAAAATAGGAGCAGATTGAAAATAAAACATTTAAAAATTGTGAAAGGAGGAGCTTGATTTGACAATTAAATCTAATAAAAAGTCTGCAAAGAAACATTTGCAAAACTATACAGATTAAAAACTTGAAAAAGGATTGAAACATTGACTAATTTAAAGTTATCTAAAAGAAAATACAATGTAATATCTATATTCCCAATATTATATATTAGCTATACTTATGCGTGGACATTTGGATATTATGTTTACTTTAATAAATGTCCACATGTGTACATGCTTTTTTGATCTTTTCTTTACAAATACTGTGTTAAGCAATATAAAATGTACTCGAATTTCTGCCAAAGATTGATGTCAGACCAGTCATCCATATTCGACAATATTCAGATTTGAGTTGTGTGTGTACAAGGCTGTATGATAATGAAAATGGATGTATGTGCCAATGTGTGGCTTTGCCGTAATGTTGAAGTCAACCAGTGTTCAGAGTAATGATTTACAGCGTTTCTTGAAGTCTATCCGAACGTCTCCAAGGAAGAAATGTAGGGAACCGCTGGTCTACTGCTTCACTGGAGCTTGAAGATTTCTGTACTTTTATTTTACTGGCTGTGTCTTTGTGAGACGACTGTGTTGCCTTTGGATAGATGGTTAAAAGCTTCTATAATGAAGGCTGATTAGTCAAGCACTCATGACAGTGACAGCTGGAGTTCAGGGTTGAAGATGGCTATACTGTAACAGATTAGAGTAAATGAGGGCCACTCCAGTTTATGTCAGAGACGATGAAATTGTTGAAAAATCCAGATATTTTTGAACTGTGTTTGACTACGGGCTGAAATCTGATGCAAACGCTGATCACATCCTGAAGAAGGTCATTTTTTTTCTTCATGTCAGTCAGAAAATTTTACTAACATTGAATTACCTGTCATGCATGAAGACATGATGGGGAATCAAACCACTAACCTTAGGGATGAAACATGATCGGCTCTATCAACTGAGCCACAATCACCCCGCCTTCATAAAGTGAAATTAAATGCCAATTCAGCTCTTGATGATGTTTTGTAACACGTTTATACAAGCAGAGAGGGAGACTTGCAAAATCATTTCAGAAAACATATGATATTAAAGTAAACAGATCAGACATGGCAGCAAACTGGAGACCAGATCATGGATCGCAATGATGCACATGATGAGAGGAGGCTGGTCCATGTGGCCAACAGAGGAACTCAAACTGTTGCAGAAGTTGATTGAATGGGAAAGTGTCCAAATACACAGTACATCACATCTTGTTTGTTACCTGCACAATACAACAAAGTGGTTATAATGTTATGGCTGGTCACCGAATAGATTAACACTAACCAAAAACAATATGATGAGCATCATCTCATAATCAAGTATGAAGTGGTTCTCTCCACGCATGATTGTTGTTTATATTGACAGTGTCAGTTAATGGTCTTTATTCGCGTTTATATATCTATTTTATACACAAGCCCAGGTGTGGAGTCATTCGGCCTCCGACTCCAATTAAAAGCAATTTGTCAGATTAGGATCGCACCGCCAGAGCGCTCCTCAAGACGACTTGCCCTGTTGCAGGTATTATCAGCCATGCGTATGAATAAAGAAATGCAATACAAGCTGATGTGCAAAGAATAGCCTTTGCATGTCATTATTATAATAGCTCTGCCTGATGAGGCGGAAACTTGTTTACAGGCTGGGACAATATACAATGAAAGGGAGGTGTAATTGTACAAGAGCTGATTCAATAAAGACCACAAGAGACGAACGACACAAATTGACTGAACCATTGGAGTAAACGTAAATACGTAAAAAAATAGGAGCATTTGGGCATTTTAGCTGTTGTGCCGCAGCTGCAGCATGGTTTTCCCTCCTCCTCCTTTGTCCTCTCTCAACATCATCTCTGTTCTACTGATTTCAGCCTTCATGTTAGCAGGTAAATGAGTTCTTAGTGAGTATTAACTGAGCTCAGCGTCGGTTATCTGATCAGATCGGGCCGCATGGAACAAAGGCCTCTCCCTTTTCTCCAGCCACCTGTGCTGCACCACTACACATGAGCCTGAAAGCCCCCGTGTGTTGCTGTGTGTGCCGTTTACCTGCATTTGTGCATGTGACCAAATGCTCATGTCAGTGTGTTTATCTATGCACCTATGCATAACTGTGTGCGTGCATGTGTGTGTGTGTGTGTGTGTGTGTGTGTGTGTGTGTGTGTGTGTGTGCGTGTGTTGGGGAGGTATGAGGGGTGGGATCACAATGTGTCATGAGGGACAGAAAACACTGGAAAAGAGGAGAGGGGAAAGAGGAGAAGTGTGACAGGTAAAAATACCAGTTCTATACTCGCCTTAATTATCCTGCGTCTCAAAGCAGCCCATTTTCACATTTCTCTTAATACAGTTATTTTTACACAGGAATGAGCTGTAGGGACGGGATATGGAGCCTTCCAAACACGTCGTAATTTGCTTGTGAGTCAAATTTGTACTCATAGAGCTGCACTCCTCTGGCCTGCTTTCTTCCATGATTTTTAGTGGGCATGTTTATTAATCACAACTTACAGCTCTTATTTATAGGACCTATGCTTCAATGAAAAAAAAAAAAAGTTTAAATGTATTTATTTTAAGTGAAAACTGAAGGACAAGGTACATTATTTTGTGCACATAAATCACCTAAACTTTTAAATGAACTTTCAAATGAACTGACCTCCTGCTGTTAAATAGATTAGACTTTTTGGCAGCACAAGCAGGATGCACCTATCTTTTCATTTAGGCTTCATATGCTTAGAATAATAATGCTTGTTTAAGCTATGGTGTCCTGTGGTGTTTTTTAATAGCCTCTCTCCAACAGGCATGATAAGAAAATGTTGGATGGTGCAGTCTTATAACAACGTTGCTCAGACGCTGTCCAGCAGTTAGAAAGAGTGATGGATACTAATTAGCTGTAAAAGTTAAGAATATGTGGGGAATGGGTAAAAAATAACGATTAACCTTGACCGTTGTTTTTTTTTTTGTTGTTTTTTTGGGGTGGTTTCCATCTAAAACCAACCAGAGACTATATTGGATAACAGACATCAATGTTTATTGTGTCATTCTTTCTGTTTCAATCAATTGAAATCAAGTCCAATCAAATTATATTATGTCCTTTTTTTTGGCCTTCTGGATTACAGTTTGAAGGTATAGTGTGCACTGATTTCAGTAACAATGCTTCATTATTAGGTTTCTGAAATTTTTGCAAAGTCAAGCAGTCGCAGCGTATAACAGCAATAAACGTTTATTAAATTCACATAATAAGATCACTAAAACAGATCGAAACAAGATTCAAGCTCTGTGCTTGTTTCAGTCTCTCATTGTGTTTGCTTCTTCTGCTTTCTATCCTTTGAGAACTTAAATCAATTCAGTCGCTGCTCTGAGTCTTCCTGAGAGGATTTCCCAGCAACACAACACACACACACAACACACAAATGCACACACGCACACACACAGTCATCTCTTGTTCAATCTTGATATTCCTCTCTCCCTGTGGACAAGATGGACCAGAATTAATTATCCCCACCCTGTTATGGACACACACATATTATAAAAACACAAAGAAGCACATATAAACACACACACACACACACACACACACATATCCATGTGTACGTGTGTGCACTGTTTATAAACTGTGGAGAAGTGTGAAGTTGGCCATACTTAGTATTCCCTCGGTGTCTGACAGAAAGATATGGCAAAGTATGTGTGTGTGTGTGTGTGTGTGTGTGTGTGTGTGTGTGTGTGTGTGTGTGCGTGCGCACTTGCGTGCGTGTGCGGCTCTCCTCCAAACTAAAACGAACGACCCAGTTAAATAATAAGCTGAAGGCTAACAGAGGGACCCCATCAACCTCTGAGCTGTATCCTCTCTGAAGCCATCAATCGTGGGACTAAAGCTAGGCTGCATAATGACATTGTGGCAGTGCACTTGCGCGATGCTGCAAAACATATTAATGTTAGCCATAATGAGTTTGACAGCCCAATATGGTTGTCAGAGATCAGGGGGGGAATTTTTATCTAGCAAACACTGCCCTCAAATGGAAGAGAAGAGTCATGGCAGCTGCAGTAACAGCTGCAGTGTTGTCAGGTTGTGTGCAATTGACTTGTGCAAATATTTCATTTTCTATGATTATGTTTGAATGGGTAAGAATTGTTTGCACTCTGTAATCACTTTTTTTTTTAAAAAGCACTCAGACACCATAAATTACTTAATTGCTCTTATTCTGAATGTTGCTTCAGGCTTGGTGCTTATGTAGTCATTCAAGTTTGCTTTTATTTTGTTGTTTTTTTTATCATGAACTTGCTTCTGATTGCATTGACAGATTCCAGATTACAATTCCAAAGGTTTTTGCAAATTGCGTGTTTTCAAATAACAGACGTGAGCTTTTACATGATATGTAAGATGAGAGTGTGTAGTTTGTGTTGGTATGTGATTGCATGTGTGTGTTTGCTTTGCCTGTTTCCTAGAATCTTGGAACTTCAACAGAATGGTGACATGGATATACTAAAGCTCAAGTGGTGGCCCAAAGACAGCCCCTGTGACCTGTACGGCTCAGTGCAGACAAGACAGCACGGCAATGCCCTCGATATCCACAGCTTCGCCGGTGTCTTCTGCGTCCTAGCGGCTGGCGTGGTGCTCTCCTGCCTCATCGCCATGGTGGAAAGCTGGTGGTCACGAAGGAAGGGATCCAGGGTCCCCTCCAAGGAGGTAGGGAGATGGATGGGTGGCTGAAAATGACAGCAATGGGTACAGAGAGACACGTACCAGTCCTTCAATAGATCCTCGCACTTTTTTATGTGGTGACAGAAAAGGAAAATGTTTAATGGGGAAAGCAAGGGGAGAATTGTGGGATCAAGGTAAGAAAAACTGCAGTAAAGTCAGAGAGAATTGATATTGATGGCTTGGATGATGGGTTTCGGTACATGTCTAGCTGAGTCAAGGGGAAAACACTGTAACACAAAGTCTAGACTTTGTGGTTAATACTATTTCCACAAAGTCAGGACACAGGAGTGATAGACACGTGAACTAAAACTTTTTTTGCTGGAGGCGGCTTGACACTGAAAACATATTGAACTTTTGAAACCTTCTGTGCCAACTGTCTTTATCATATTTGCACACAAAAAGCATCGGCAATACACTCCTCATAGTACACACACTAGAGCCATATTTGTTACTGGGCTTTTGCACTTTCAGTCAAAAAGTATCTTAGAGGTCCTTCATGAGCTCTCAAATAATGTAACTTTTACTGATTGCGTTCAGAGACTTGCGTATATACGCATATATATGTATTTAAATCCCACGATAACATCGAGAGAAAGAAATGGTCGTATCGGCCTTTGATGTTTTCAGAAGCCCGGAGAGCCTTAAATTCATTTCACCTTCATCTACAAACACAATCGTCACAAGGACCGTCAGCAAATTATAAAGCACCCTGTCATGTTATTAATTCTAATTGTGAGAGTAATGAAAGTTACCATCAAATTATCAAAATGATTAAGCAAAGTGATGTTCTCCGCCAAAAGCAAATTGAATGTGAAGATAAACTGAATTAAGCAGCAACTTTAATTCAACTTAATTGAAGGGAGCATGCATTCTTGCACTCATGTGATGGTCTTTCTTAATCCTCATTATCGTGTTATCAATTCTTGGTGATGCCAAATAAGATATCCAGCATTGCATCTTATCTCATACTTAAATGATCTGAGTTGATGTATCCCCTGTGCAAATCACACACACACGCACACACACACACACACACACACACACACAGGGGTATTTGGTACACATTTGCATACTATGAATGGGTTACAGATGCTCTATGTACTGACAGTCAAATATCATGTTTGCTTTGTATACATCGTCATACACACTGACAATACAGCATAATACCCCAAATCATCAAAAACTAGATTTATTCTACATTTAATCATTTATTTAATTCTTGAGCCTATAAAACATTTTGTATGCTCATACTCCCGATGTCCTGGAAAATCACTCTTTTTGGATATTTTATTTAAAAAATTTCAACGGTGATGATTAATTTAAGGTTTTGTAAATACGTCTGTGTCAACAGGGTAATCAGCCACTTATTTTTTTTTTTCTGCAGAGTTAATATTTTTTTTAGAAAAGAGGACACTGGCAGCGTTAAAAGCAGAATACAAAAACAGCCTGAGGGCCTGTTGGAATGCTGCAGACCAAGGCACAGGCACTGACTCACCGTATTAAACCAGGATATTTATACCGACACTCTCTCCAAAAGAGTGGCAACACTCCACCTTATGAATTAGCAGCAGCACCCTGTGAAATACCCAATCAGGGGTATGTGCGGTTGATCACCTCAGCAGGGATATCATTTGAAGCAATCAAAATGACTCTGGCAACATCTTCCTCATGCAGGATCCCTGCTGCCTGTTGTTATGTGTTAGCTTTGTTTGCACCACCATATTATAGTCAAAGAGAAATCCATATGACACTATGTGCTTGGTATTAGTGCATTATTAATACATGAGATAAATGTTTTTTTTTCCCCCAATTCTAAACATGGTTTACCTATCAGACGACTAGAATTATGACTTCATAACTCTCATGCCAACTGCTCTGTTACCAAAACCTAATGTGAAATGTGCTCATGTAATTTCTTTTTAAACAATATTGTTGAACTGCAGAATTTCAATTGCAAAACGTGTCACTGATGAACTCAGGAAACACAATTATGTACAAAATAATGTTTTCACCTTTGGTTTATATGTGTTGTTAACTGCACTGGGGCATGAAGCAACACATTACTATTTACGTTAATAAAAAAAATATATTAGTAATTCGCCACAGCCTCAAACAATTCCTTTTTCCACTTTTGCAGAAGCAATTTGGGAAAGACAGGTTAAGGATAACTTTTGGTTATTGACCTAATAGAGTCATTGCAGAATTGCTTTTTAGGTGCCTTGTCGTCAAAATGTGTTCAGAGGAACAATTTTGCCCAGTTCATTATTTAGATTTGTCTTATTTAAACGTATCTCCATGAGTCTTGCTACCAGAAAATAAGTGCTGAAAAGCCTGTCTCATCTCCCTAATCATTGGCGTCATATCAATTTCAAGTTCTGGAGAGAACAAATGAGAAATTTTGACCAAAAGAAGGCAATTCTGATGTTCCCAAAATGATGTGATGACAGATTGTGTTACTCCATGATCAAAAATCAACTGCACCAGTCATCTGGAAGATAATCCAGAAGAAAGCTTTGGTATTATATTTGTAGAGATCATGATTTTCACGTTATTTAATGAACTAACACTGTTACTACAATGCTACTGCTGGTATATGCCCTCTTCAGTGTCGTCATTGACTTCATTTTGCCAACAAGAAACAAGAGTATACATTTTAAAAGCAAGAGCTCCAATTAAATGTTATTCCTTTCAGGTTTGTAACATGAACAATGTGTCTCATCAGTTGTGATCACTGCAGTGCACACAGACCCTTAGTCTAACAAAGAACTTCAAAGTTTCGCAAAGCTTTGTTTCCTGCAGTCTGACATACCACCTGCAACTGCCTGGGAAAGACCAGCACCAGCCTGTTTATCACACATCCTTTGGGCTGTTCGTTCATTGTTCTATTTAGTTGTTTAATTTCATTTGCACCCCACGTTGACTCATTGTATTTTTAGAAACTGAATCAGTTTAAGTTTTACTATGAAGAGATGGGTATGATGTGGTGAATGCACGAACAGGTGTTTTTTAAGGTCATGGGAGGCCTCCTCTCATGTCAGTCAACTTGCCAAGTGCACTTTGTCCATGCATCTTGAACAATGTGCCATTAAACTGACTACAAGCTGCAGTGAGAGTGCAGCAATATGTACAAGCTGACTGTGGTCCAATCCGCTTAGGCATAATTTAGTTTCTCCAATACGTATGCCGGTAATTCTCCTTTCTACTCTCTAATTACATTTGTAAATCAAATGAAACATATTCAATATTTAACCCACATGCCTGCACTTATCACATGAAGTATCACAGAGATAACTGGAATATAGATTGTAAACCTCTTGGCCTCTAAGCATTATTTTTTGGGGGGCCGGGGAGGGGCGTGCTTTCTCGAGACTTCTTGGCTGGTAATGCAATAATAAATTGTGATCCATTGGCTCTCGATTATATGTTGTAAAACATGCGAAGTAAGCATCTCTCCGGCTGCCAGTCGCTCCTTATTTATAGTCAGGCAACTTATTTTTCAACGCACACGACACACTAGATGCCCCCTACCCTCAACACCCTGCTCCGTTACCAGCTTTAATCTGTCATTCAGACCAGTAGTCATGTCAACCACTGAGCAGCCACAATGACACCACACCTCGAGTTGAACTCAAAGTCATCTTAAGCACAGTGTGGTTCAGCTGCAACACAAACAAACATACCCGCCCCCTGCCATCCTCATTAGCCACTGAGAGCAGCCAGTGGAATCAACCCCAGGCTGAGCACAGGAGTGGAGTCCCACCAGTGAATGGGAGGGACAGCGGGGATTTAAATGGTAGTAGTCTTTGATTCCCTTTTTAGATCCAAGCAATCAATTCTATTGATTTGAAAGTCACAAATGAGTTTTTTTTTTTCAGAATATACATTTACATTTAGTAAATCAACGTTTGATATGTTGAGACACAATTAATCTAATGAGTGAATTGTGGCCAGTGGCTCATATGAATCAATAGCAGAGGTCTGCCATGTCAAAGTCTGTTTTTTCATGCTTTGATGATTGACATGTAATTTGAATACAAATCAAACCCAAGCGTTTGCGCTGCAGCAGTGGGCGCAAAACAAATGATATCTAATATTAGACCAAAGCTATCAGTATAGCTCTGTCAGTGCTTCCATGGTGAAAATGGAGTTGGCTCAGTCAGCCATGATTGGTTTTGATGGTTGACCCCTGACATTTATCCTTCACCCTGCTGTTGGTGTAGCTCAAGGTTTGCTAAGTGCAACCACTGAACCTTAAGGAGCCAGTCTGCTTCAAACAAAGTGCTCGTCTGATCATCCAACAGCATCTGAGAGCCTTCACGCCAACACCTTTCCCACATCAAAAGTGGAGAGATGGGGGTTGCAGTGGATAGTGTAACTTTCCTCCTCAACTTCCTCTCTCAAGCGAGGCAACTTCACCTAGCAAACAGGCAGGATGTGGACTCTCCACTCTCCTCTGCACCATCACAAAGTGTTAAAACAACATAAAAAGCTTTAAGAAGACACCATCATCAAGTGTGCAACATATATGTATATAAACTCATCATATTTTCTTATTAACATTTTCCATCACCTTTCATTGTGAGACGTCTTTTTAAATAACTTGCTCAGCCTATATAATATGGCTGAGACACCACATTCTTTCTTCTCATTAAAAATACCCCTGCCATAATATATGTAAGAACAGTGGGTATGCTGCGCTCTGATCTCAAATTACTAGAATGTTTTCAACGAGTAACCAGCTGCAAAGATGGTTTCTGAGAAGAGAACAAGAGAGAGAGTCAAGCTGGCAGCACAGCTGCATGTCCTGACTCAGTGGAGGAAAGAAGACAAGTTTAAGTCAACTTCAAAGCAACTAATTAGATAAATTGCATATGTTTCAATTTATCGACTGGGGAAATCTCTGCCCGTGCATGCAATTTGGCCTTAGTCGTGGCCAATGAAGTAAGCCCAGTGCGTTTCGAGACATCTGACTTCCTAAAGTTGAATTAATAAAGTGAAGCAAACCATAAAGCTTGTAATTAACTCCACCCGACGCTTCCCCTCTCTGTCAGCCTAAATGAGGAACTCGTTGGCCTTCATCTTACTGTCATAGAGAACTATGAAACTGCCTAAAAGACCATCACACAGTGCCAAGATCATGTGGATTATGTGCATTTTTCCAAGCTTCACATAAAATGAGTAAGCGACGAGTGGTGACCTAGTCTTTATGCGTGGGCCTAGAAAACTTGGCTTAATTCAATGCACTGGCACCAAGGAGATGCACTGGAAGTGCAGATTTGGCATTAGAACAGCTACTAGTCTTGCTTCAGTGCAGGGAGTCACTCTGCCCAGGAAGGCATAGTGCATGTTGATAAATTAGTGCAATCAATCAATCATCCAGTGATATTTTTTTTTTTCCGAGAGAGTATGATTATAAAACAGAACCGGTGCCACTGGTAAGCTGATTTTGTCATTGGGATTATCAGTTGGTCTCCTTCTTTTCAGCTATTCCTTGAACAAGTTCTGCAGAGTACCATGCATATGCATAGTGATTTATCACTACAACCTTAATTTCCCCCCACAAAAAAAGGACCATTGGTAAAATGTATATAAAACAGGATGTACTGATAGTCATTTTCAAATCCCAGAAACACACACCATTCACGACAGAATCCTTATTCTTCCTTCCTCCTCGACGTAGATGCACAAATAAATACACACACTTGCATGCATACATGTAGGTTGTCTTCTCCATCTTGTCAGGTTGGCATCAGCATAATGAAAGTTTAAACTATGTATCAGATACATCATGGCATAATATATTTCTCCAGTTTGTTTTTAAACACGCTTCATACGTTGGGGAAGTTCACTTCATGCCTGTTCATCCTCTCAAGTATCTGGCTTTCAGTAACACATGCACTACTTAAGATGGATGTAATTCACCCAAATCACTGTCACAGTTATATTCATCTGTCCAACTGTAAAAACTATTTCCACTTCCAGCATACATTCATCAATACATGCCTTCTCTATACATGACAACCCTAAAATCCACTGTTTGATTTCTAAAAGCTGTGTTTGTGTCTGTGTCTGTGTCTCTGAACTAAAACATGCATTACCACATGCTGTACGTGTCCAAATATGCCTTTACATTCATACAGTCTGCTGTAATGGTGTGATAAATGCTTCTGACTGTGGGCTGTCCATCAGTGTTTGTGTCTGTGCTGAAGTTCTGTGTTTTGGAATGGCTGTTACTCTGCTTCTTGCTGTAAACAGTGTGCTTCTCAGTATTTCTGTTAGGGTCATATAATTGAAGACAGTACACATAGACACATCACTGTGAGGGCTTTTGTAGGTAAGCAGTGGTAAAAACTGTTTCATGACTGAGCACATTTAACAAGAACACTATGTAAACCTAATAAAGGGCAACTGTGTATTAACAGCTTCCCTTGCAAGTTGTTCCCATTATCTTGGGATCATTCACTGTGCTTTTATTACTGTACGTCTTATATCTGGACTTTATTTTCCTTTGGTACACATAAAAATGGATTTTACAAAGTTTTTTGTGTTTTTTTTATCAGTCATCTCCCTGTACACAACAACACATTGACTCATTCTGGGAGGGTAATATGGGTGGGTGTGTTTGTAAATGCTGACACTGTAAAACTAATGAAAAATTTATCGACTTGTGCATTTAACATTTTTAAAGAAGTCTTGGGAATATTTCCAAATGAATGTCCAAACACATTTTACTCATAGCAGGGTGTTTGTATTGCTTTACTCTTTTTTGGCCTATACATATATATATATGTTGGATCTAAGGTTTGTATGAAAGAGTTCTGTCAATGGATTCAATCACAGCCTCCAGAATTCAAAACTCAAAGTAATGTAACATTTCTCAGCCATTGTCAGAACTCTTCCATAATGGTAACATCTGTGGTTTTGACCATGTCTTGATATTTCATATAACCCATGTAGGTTTAGCACGAGAAGAGCTGGCACTCCTTTGTGTATCAGTACCTTTGGTACAAACAACAACAACAAAGAACAACCCCCACCCCCACTTTTTTTTTTTATTTAACTTTGCGATTTGTACAGGGGGTTGCCGCTCTACTCTTTCTAACTCTACACAATGATCTGTGTCACTGTGGCTCAAAGCTCTCATATTGCCTTTTTGTTTTGTTTTTGTAGATAAGTACTCTGTGTTGAGGGGTGTAGCGGGCGAGGGGGAGAGAGAGGGAGAGAGCAATACAAAATGGCATTTAAACATCTCCCCTTTCCAGGTATATAAAGACTGTGTGAATGTCTCTCTGAGGACACAACACAGAGCGACCTGCTTAACTGTGTGCTGACTGACTGCCATGTCTTTCTTCTTGCTCACCCCCCACCCATCTGTCCCTCCAATTTACTTCTCTCTCCTCCACCTTTCCATCCCTCCATCTGCCTGATCTTGTCCGTCACCCATCTCTCCTTTGTCTGCGGCTGTCTGCCTGTGCGTCTATTTGGAATTTGTTTTTGAACTTGTGTTATTCCTCTCACTTAACTTGCATGCACACAAACACACAAAAAAATTATACACAAATGACTCCACATCTCTTTATTATCACCTCTCTCTCTTTCTGTCTCTCTCTCTTTTCCAAACCTGTATTTTGCTCACACAAACGCACACACACATGCGTGCACCATCTTGCACATCACACACTCACACCAGACGCAGGCAGATGGCCCATCTGCCAGGCAAGCTGCCGATCCGTGTCCTCACATCCCCAACGAACATCCTCTCGCACTGGGCAGTCAGACCCTCAACCAGAACCCCAACATCGCCAACACCACTGCCCCCACCGCCACCCATTACCAGCCCCCAGCATGCTGCGACATTCCCTGTGCCCTGATCGTGCAACACTCCTACGAACCCACCAACCCTTCCGAGCTCACCCCCAAAATGAGAATGACCACCTTCACCACTTCACCACCTACTCCAAG
>OMNM01014674.1:1666-14160 GCA_900302745.1 Parablennius parvicornis | reverse complement strand
GGGGGAAACAGCGAAAAAAAAAAAAAAAGTGTGAGATGAAGGGGTGGAGTGTCTTCTCCAGACAATATAAGAAAGAAGGAGAGAGGCTGGACAAATTAACTTTAAACCTGTTACTCCCCCACCTGTCTGTCAATTTCACTTTGGTCTCTTTCTTTGTTCCGATTTTTCAGTGTGACAGTATCGATCGTCCTCTCTTATTACACAAGAGGATACAGACGTATCTGTATGACTTGGGGGCGGGGGGATGGGGGGACCACTGCTTTTGTGAACTTCACTTATGTTACTGCCAACACCTGAGTCGGGTTTATGTTCAAACAAAGTTTAACAACAAAGTTTAGGACCCAAAACATGATTTCAAAATGAGTGGTTCTGACCAAAAAAGAATGGAAGGAGTTTTCCATTGAATTTTCCTCAAGATTAATAAAGTATCAATCAATTAACCACTCAATTAATCAATCAAATATTCAATCAATCAATTTGCAGCAACTTTTTAGACACTGTTGCTTAAATCCAGATGATCTCCCAGAGTTAGTTTGTTTCATGGACGTTCACACACATTATTATTACTCTATTAGTAGTGCAGGATCCTATTGAAGATTATTCTATGTGATGTCTTGTAAAAAGAGAGATTATCCCACATAATATTTACTGAGACCCACTAATACCACCATGGCGTCTGGATTTTTTTTTTTCTTTTATTGTCTCCATGTTTGAGCACGCTGCATTGAGCCACGGGCAGATTACTGAGAAAAGTTTTGTACATTTATTATTTGTTGCTGTCTCCTCTGCGGCGCACTTGGCTCTTGGTATGTTTTGTACTCTCAATTTCTGTTTTAGAGTTCAAGCATCTTGAAGCTGTTTTTGATTATGTAAATTTTAATGGATTGAAATCAGTTTTTCAGTAAGAAAGTGATTTAGTCGTTTTTGTTTTTTTTCATACAATGGCAGTACATTGCCTTTTAAGTTTTGGATTTTAAAGAATTTCTGAAAATTAAATGGTACCCTTAAGTTTTTATTGCCTGTGGAGAAACTGGGCTGTGGTATGAGCGTCTTGGTCGACAGAAAGTTTTTAGAGAGCTCATTTCTACCCTTCAACGGGATTCAGCTTTCAATCATGTAAAATTTATTTTTCTTTTTAGATGCTACATTCAAAATAAATCACCAATAATGCATTCAGATGGTTGGCTTGACTTTATAATGTATCTATGCCTGGTTTGGTGTCATTGTTGGTTTGGTGTTATTGTTCTCATTAATGTTCTTGAAGTGTGGAGAGTGATCAATGAAAGTTGGTTGGTTGATTGGACAACAGATTTTGCTGCTAAACATCATAGATCAGTTTTTGTTTGCTTGTTGAGGTCAGGTACAGAAACCCCTTCCTGGTCACAAATGTAAATAGTTGTGCACTCTTCTGTTGTTTTCTGTCCCTGTTTGGCCGTTGCTAACCATTCTTACAAGGTCTTTTCCTACAACTTATTACTTCCTCTGTCTGTTTCACATAAAATGTCATCCTTTGGTTTACAGGGTGATACACACACCCATTCCTGGAAATGTTTTATTGTGAAACATCAGCAGAAACAATGTAATTAAGTTCTATTAAAGCCACTTAATAAAGAAAAATAAATGGAAGAGGAGTGATTGAAATGCACGAGAATCTGAGCACCATCTGTCCAGAGAGGAAAGATGAGGCCAACAAAGGCCTGAGCGTATCTGTCATAATAAAATGAATATGGCAGAGAGGGAGATTACACCCAATACACTATGTTAGATAAACAGAAACAGCTGAGTGTCTTCCTTTTCATCAAGGCCCATTTTGGACCTGTTGTGTGTTTCCTGCTACCTGCTTCAAAAATATATCAGCTAAGTGTGACCAGCTGTTGTAGTGTGCCCAATGTGTGCTGAAAAGTGTGATCATTGGTAATAATGTTCAAGCTATACATGTTTGTTACATCCGCCAAGGACGTAATAAAATCACCTTTGTTTATTTATTGATTTATTTATTTATTTGTAATTTGTCTGTCTGTCTGTTATCAGGATTACGTCAAAACTACTGAACGGATCTTCACCAAATTTTCACCACAGATTGATCTTAGCCCCTAGATCACTCCATTAATTTTTGAGAGTGAGCCGGATCTTGATTTTGCATGCGGCTTTGTTTTTACAGTCTTAAGTAAATTGCGCCAAAACTACTTGACGGATCTTCACCAAATGTTCACCACAGATAGATTATAGAAGACTTGATTACATTTTGGAAGTGATCCAGATCTGAATCTGGATCTGGATTTGAATTTTTGGGATGTCAAATGAGGATCACGTCAAAAGTACATTACAGATCTTCATCAAATTTTTATTCATACATGTATCAATTGGCAAGGTACTACCTTCAGATTGTTTCATGCAGATGAGAAATTAGAATTACAATGCGGATAATATATCTTTCCTTCTATGTCTACGTCAACGTTGGCGGACATCAGAAATCTCTGATTGTTCTTGTTTTTTCTGAAAATAACAAAAATTGATTATTTCCACTTTGTCAGATGTTGGCAGTAGTTTGAGCACTGGGGTGATAGAGCCAAACAAAAGGACACATGTGTTTATCCTTTTGTGAATGTTTGCTCCTATTGGACAAAATGCCAAGGCTTTAAAGCAGAGGTCTCAAACTCTAGCTGACCAGAAGTCGCGAGTGACACAGTCATTCCATGCAGGGGTCACTGTAAAGTAACAAAAAAAAAACACAGCCTTCTGTGTAGTTTTATTTAAAATGATGTATAATACCAAACTGCAGGTGCAGATCTTTTTCTGCATTCTAAAATGTCTACAAATATTGACACCTGTGAACAATTCAGAGCCACCAAGTAACCACAAATGTCTTTGGATTGATAGAGAGAGCTGTAATAACAGAAAGCATATGAAGAACATGCAAATTCCACCATAAAGAATGGCTGTGTTATAGAATAAAAAAAAAAAAAAAAAACATGGGTCCTTTTTATTGTGGACAGCAAACCACCAGCTCTGTGCAAATCAATGCACACAGTCTGAAAAAAAAATTTAATAGCTACATCTAATAATATGTAATAAATAAGTAATAAGTCTATTATGTTATATCTAAAATGATGTTCAACAATTTATTTTAAATCATGTCTCTGGAGATTCAATTATAGTGTGACAAAAAGCTTTATGGAAAACAGCATATACATTGGTCTTCAAGGAACGTTGTGGATTGGTAGAGGATGAGCCGATAACTAAACACTCTAAAAAAGAAATTATACCTGCTGAAGATCAGCAAGAGGTTGTAAGGCAAAAAGTTGAGGTTTTTTTTAGTCGGGCATGGGCCCAGTTTGGCAAATAACTAACCGGGCAACTGGTCCAAATGAAGCTCGAATTGGCCCTCAGCCACTGGGCAATCCTTATTGTTGAACTCCATAACACCACAGTGCTGCATAACATATGGTCCAAGGCTTTTCATCTCTCCAGGGATGAAACACCCACACAAACACATGCACGAACTCATCCACACACCACAGAGAGAGAGAGAGAGAGAGAGAGAGAGAGAGAGAGAGAGAGAGAGAGAGAGAGAGAGAGAGTCACATCATCCTTGAACCAGTTTCATCTCTGAGCTTTCATTTTGCTCCACATGAGAGAATTGCAGCAATTATCCTGTGACTGTTTCACCTCTCAGGGTTTCTCCTGGTGTTCCACAAGGAAATACCCTGCCGAGCTGTTCTGGGACTCAGAGAGAGAGAGAGACAGAGATAGAAAGAGGCTGTCCCATGCAGCAGTGAATATGGGTTAGACTGTGTGTGCAAAGGAGCTGAGAGCCAGGCCATGGTTTAAACTGTACATACAGTTTGGTTATGGTAGTGTGTGGCGCTGGATTCCTTCCATTATGCTTCCAAACCCACAACCTGCATCCCTCTACCTGGCCTGTATTATTCACAGTCTCTTCCACTCGGTTGCTCATTGAATTGGTAAAATGCGCACGTTCCCTCCTGCTCCCGCTGACAAGACTCGGCAGCATGTTGAGATCTTTATGCCGCCTCTGTTTCAAATATCTGATTTGAGACACCAGGGAAACCCGCTGTGGTTTTTAAACCTGGCATAAATTTAGCATCTGACTATTTCTGTTTCTAGGGAGACAACATCAATCTGGATATAGCATCCACTGCTTTAAGGGGGAAAGAGGTGAAACGCGCTAAGAAAATACCTTCAGAAAATGATTACAAAATTTGTTTTATCAAGTATATTACACCTTTTAGGTGTATCTGCTTGATGATGTCAATCTCTGATCCAGTCATCTAATAAAAAAGAATCAACCTAATTGCTTTTCACATGTTGATTAGAATAATTTATTTATGTTTGTAATATAAAACTGAAATAATTTATTATAACTTGATAAACATCACAACACAATGTTTATTAAGACAACAACAAAAATCAACAAGAATAATGTAAGCATGAAATATTTCATAATGTGTTCACCAAATCAACTGCAGTACTTTAGTAATTTATCCCAGCAAATGCATAAAAAGAAATTGTAAAGCCTGGAAATAATTTACCTAAATCAAACATTTACTTTGTGCTGTCCATGTTATCGTTTGGTTTAAGACTGAAATATCGCTAAAAGTAATTGCTCTCTACATCATAACTCAGTTAGTGTTTACTTCAGCTTGGCAAATGTAAGCACACAAACCATTCACATGTCTTCATTCTGCTGAGTACGCAGTTTTAATGCCACGAGCCCTTTTAAGCTCTTTGTGTATCAGAAAGTGGGTTTATCTGCTTTAAGCATGCAGAAAGTGTCACCCTACTTTAAACAAGGACACTCTGTCCCTCCCCAAAAATAATTCCACCACCCCCCTTGTGCCTGAGCTCCAGCTGCCCTCCAAACTTCTGAGCATCCTTTCTGTCAGCAAACACTATCTGAAGTTTAGCAGCGTTAACACCCGACAGAGCCTCAATTCATTGTATTTTCAAAAGTTTCAACGTATCAGGTTCAATAACAACTCCTGACACAAAGTAAAACCATAGGATAGTTTTTTGTTTTTGTTTTTATTTTTTTAATTATGGGGGAGACCATGAAAAGTTTCCAAAGATTAATCCTATTCACAAGAAAAAAACCGGAGAAATACTCTGACGGAGCCTGCTCACCACAACCAACTTCATATTTTGGGAGTTTTATTTTTGTTTATGACGAAATAGCATCAATTACTGGCAGGTATGTTGGATTTGTTTTTTCAAGCTACACCAACTTACTTACATTTACGAGCTCAAAGCATATGGTGACTTTATTACTTTTCTGATGAAGCAGATTTACATTATGTTCCACATACCCTCTAAATGGGTGGCAGGTAAAGCAGGGTTGCAAGATTGAACAAGTTTACACCAAATTGGGCTGTTTTGAACAACTTTGAGGGGAAAACATCACATTGTTCATGTTGAGAAATAAAAAGTAATGCTGCGTTTTACATAACATTAGACAGATCTTTCTAATTTTTTTTTTTTTTTTGCTTTACTGTATCAACATTTTTTGACATGTTTCATTGGGTATATTTCAATCATTATGAGCAGGAAACAGATTTTATTCCATCTGGGGTTATCAGTAATTCAGCATGTGGGGGTTAATGTACACCAACAAGGGGGTGGGGGTCACACCCAGTAAAACAAAACCATCACCTTATTGTGGGATTGACTGATGTCTTCATGTTTTCATATATGAATTATGATGGCAGCGAGGTGAGCAGCTGCAACGTGCTGTGGTCGCGCCACTCAGCAGAGGAGTGTCATCAAGACTAATAGGATTGCATCTTTACTTATTCAGCTCATCTTGCATGCACACTATACACACACAGCTGCATTCACATACTGCACAAGTAATCTTTTAAGCATATAAGCACAAGTAAGTAAGGTTTGTTTGTGAGCAAGAGCCTTCAGCTCAGACTGTCTGCACTCCCTGTTAGTGCTGTTAGCTTTACGTAGAAATCTTTCTCTTTGGTTCACCTGTTCTGTATTTTCCTGTGTCTCTTTCTCCCGATACTGTTTCTTGGTCAGTTTTTTTCATCTTAGCCTTTCTGAAAACTCTTATGACTATTATAGAAAATAGGTGACCTGATTGTGAGCACATGCAAACACATACAGCCGACATAACTTTCAGTTATTGAGCGTGTGGTCAGAGTATGACACGTTATTACAACATTGATCTGTTCCAAGGTCGACTGCTAAACAGACAGTAAAGTTAACCCTTTTTCAGACAACTACTTCATTCATTGTTAGACTACTCATTTCCCTCTTTAGCAGGTCTGTATCTGTTACACAGAACAACCCAACTGCATTGTGAAGCCCAGGGTGCTCCTGGATAACGCCTAAGCTCAGCCTCGTTTCTATTGTTCACCTTCATCTAACATGTACAGGCAGACAGATCTGTAGCCGTGCAGTTCAAGTAATGTTGTAAAAAGACACAAAAAGCAACTTTAACACCGCTTCATGCTGATTTAGGATGATTCCAGCTGCAGGGTGAACTCAGCACAGTGTGATCTGACAAGGAAACAAGGAAGCACACAGTTGGATTTTATGCTGAGGTTTACAACGTCACATTTTATCTTTAAGAACGACCAAAAGTGAGGAAAAAAAAGTGGTATCAACGTTTGTTTTCATAGAACAAATGTATACAAACAGTTTTACAAAGTGTAAGTGATAGTAAGTTTTTTAATTAGATTTTTTAAATCAGATTTTTAAGTTTGATTTGCATTTTAATATTGGTCATTTTTCAATTTAGTTGCTGTAAAAAAACAGTGATAATGTCACAGGTACAGCCTCTTTGCCAAGACTTTTATATTTATTTGTGGCCAAAAATCTGAAAAAGCACTTGTTCCCAGTTTGCTTTTGTTGGTGCAACAGATGATGTGAACTATTTTTCTCGGAGGCTCCCATGAACTACCTTTGATTTTTTAAATCAGTGAAGCCAAAAATCCTCAGGCTCACTCTCACCAACATACAGCAGTGAAGCATTAGCATTCTAAATAAAAGCACTGACAAGTGTCCCAGGCCTATTTCAGGTTGTAATTTTAGACGCCACCCCGAGATGGTCTTGCTCATGTATATAACACAAACATTTGAAGAATGTGAGAAATAACAGCAGTTGTAACAGCAGACAAGCGCAGCAGGAGTTTTATTGACACCTGTTGCTAAATTTGGGTGTATTTTAGGTTTAAATCTGCTGATCAGGGGAACTTTTACTTTCTTTCAGAGCACTGACTCAATCCTGTTGCTTTTCTCGATCACAGAGCTCCATCCTGCTGGGGATTTAACCAGCGATGGTCCCTTCACAGTGTGGTGCTCTGACCTTTAGCCACAACCTTGAATAAATCTGGTCCCTTTTTTCACTGTTGATACTGAAGACTTTTGATAGGATATTGTGGCTTAACTGTGCTTCTATTACCAACTGTTAGGATTTCACTTTTGACCCTCTGTATTGCTTCTCTGAAACGGCTGGGATTCAAACATAAATTACCTGTGAGGATTTTATGGATTTATGATAGTAAACGGTAAATAGACTTTTAGCACCGAGTCGTCTTCACCATTGGTGATACCTGCCTCGTTGGGAGGAACCAGTGGGCCATTGGATACATGGACAGGATGAGATGGGAATCCAACAGAACAACCTCGGGATTGAAGGATGAGCTGCTCTAATAAATGATTCATTTCTGTCTCATGAAGTAATTTAACTCAACTATCTCTGCTTTTTTTGGCACTGTTTGCAAACAGCTGCACAAATCAATCACCTACTCGTCTTTCTTGCCCTTTTTTCATTGGCAAATAAGGTAAAGATAAAATGTTCCACATTTCCCAGGGGGAAATTCTTAGAAGTTAATTCATTCATAGATCACAATCCTGACATTATTTTTCTAATACTAAATATTGTGAGAATGTTTCTACTGCCATTGTTAGGGAGCTTCAGAAGAGGTAGTTTCACAGAGGTAATTAACAAATAACTTCTTTACAAAGCAATTAAGCACCACCAAAAACCAAGCTGAAACTTCTCGATGTTTATGGGCCGTTAAACAAGGAAACTGATGTCTTCACAGTCGTATAACTTCCTTCTTACCCTTCCTCTTGGATTGCAGGTTCAGTTCATTCACTTTCATTCCATACGTCATCAACCCCAGCGGCATAATACTCCCAAGAAACCCAGGGACTTTTTTAATTCCTTGATGATAAGTACCAGGAACTAAAAGTTCCAGGTAATATTGGTTGAAATGCAGCAGATGGATGCTCGTGACAAGAACATCATCTGAGATGTCAGATCCAGAAACAACTAATTAAACTGTCGAGACAGGAAACTTTTTTTCCCTCTACCTCATGTCTATCTAAACTGTGAGGACAGCTGTGACATATCCATTAACATCAGAACCCAACGTGTGCTCATTGTTTTAGTTGAATGAGTAGAGTTATAAGGAGACATTGTTTTCATTTCCATTCTATAGAGCAACTTTTTCAAAAGACTCAGCGGCTCCGCACCGTCTCGCTTTGCTTGCCGCTCCACTTCTTCTGCAACCTCCTTAACCCTAATTTCACTTTAACCTTAATCCTGTTCTTAATCTGTCATTGATCTCAATTATGATATGGATTGGAGCCAGCCACTCAGTGTTTACAGGCCGAGCACATTTTCCTCTATGAGTTACACATATGGATCCTTTACTGGTGAGAGATTTCAAAGAGGTGTGTGGAGGCTCGTGTGGCTAAACTCTAATGACGTTACAGTAATAAAAGTAATACTTAAACTCCTGTTAACCTCTATATAGAGAAACAACATCATCAGAATTGTGAGCCTCACTAAATGTTGGCAAGCTGTCTTAATGGAGTAATATAAAGTCAGGTAGACAGTTTGAATCCCTGAACTCTGAGTCAAGTGTAAAACTCAACCCCACAATGAAAAATATGCTGTTTTTTAACCTCACAATTAACAAATATTTTACCTTTAGGTTGACAAAACAAAAGACTGTGGAGCTCCTACCTGGACAGAGCGATCTCGGCCTTCTGCCGGGCGATGTCCGACGCCTTCTGGGCTCCCTCCACGGCCCGGTCCACTTTTTCTCTGATCTTACTGGCTCGTAGTGGGATCAGGTTCTTCCTCTTGCCGCTCACCAGGATGTTCTGCTTGTACTTTCCTTCCTCCTTTGTACCATCGGGAAACGTGGTGCAGCCGTAGCCGTGCCGCTTGTTGCTGAGCCACTCGCCCTCGTACTGCAGCCCGTCGGACCGCCTGCTCACGCCGAACCCGGTGCGTTTGTCATTCTTCCACTCCCCGCAGTAGGTCTCGGTGGCTGTGGCGTCCACGTCGTCATCGGCCACAGCCAACTCTGCGTCTGCATCTCCGAGGCTGCAATGATGGGAAATTATGTTGGAAACATGCTTAAGCAAGCATCATTTTCTAGTTGTTTTGCCGATTCATGTTGGTGGTTCACAAGATAAACCAGCATCAAACTGCCCTGGACTGGCATTAATTTTAGAATGATATATTAAATAACATTTAGAGTAAGGTGCAGGTCAGAGGCCAAGGTATGTTATCTCACAATAACATACCCTGTTTTGAATTTAACATGAAAACTTGGCAGCTGATTGTCAATCTGCTTATTGATTTGATTCACACTAGTGAATTGGAAATCCATTTCAATAGATATGTGTAACAGCACTTGTGGAGTAGATTTAATAGCATAGAAGTTTGAAATATATTTTAGTTTATTTGGACACATTTTATGAATACTGGTCATATTTCCATAGAAAAATAATGATATCCATGGTATTTTCACTGCTGTCAAATGTCAAAACAGATGCAACAGTATGTGAGGGCTAATTCCTATTAACCATTTCTAGTAATGTTAGCGTGACAGCAACAATAATTTGTATAAATCAAGTTTTCAAACCAGAACCACAACAAAGAAACACATATATTTATGTCTTTTAATTTGGAAGATATGAAGCATTCACAATGTCTCCAGGATATTTCCCATATCCGTGTTCCCGTCTGTTTATGTACACTCCTGCACGGTCAGCTGCTGCATAGTTCCTCCGTTGGCAGAAAATAATAAGGTCTGCTGACTTGTTTTCATTTTCCCTCCTTGGGCTCATTCGTTCGATATGTATTTCCCTGTGGTATCTTTTCATCACCCCTACACAGGATTTATCTCTGTAATATGTTCATAACATGCATCGTTCAATGCTGAAGCAAGTTGACCCATCTGTAAATAATTCATTAATACACATACATTTGATGAGTATGAATTATGAATGCTGTATCTAATATGTATGTTAGTCCTTATGGAAGCTTTTCTGTGCCTGTTTGTAGCCATCATGTGGGGAAAAAAAAGCCTTGAAGTTTCTCTTCTCATCAGTCCTGCCAATAATTAATCAGTCCTGATAAGTTGCCGTCAGCCACTCTGCCAATAGAAAGGTTAAGAGCCGCTTACTCCTGCCGTCTCGTAATTGGTGATTTAAAAATAATCCACGTCAATCCAAAATACTTGGAAGTTGACGCCAAGCTTTTCCAATAGTCCACAACCAAATCTCCACGTCACGGCTAAAGATGCTGATGTTCATGACAAAGGAAGAAAGCTGCAAAGTTATCATTAGGCGCCGTGCCATGAGTCACCAGTAAACTGACATTTGACCCATAGGCCACTTAGGAGGGCATGCAAATCCATTTTAAGGACGCTTAACTCTGCAGGTGTTCGTTTCTTTGAATCTGTGTCCTTCAGATAACGGACAGCGCCTTTTCACAGCATGTCACTTCATTACCTCACTTGACACAGCTAATATCTGACTCATGAGACACTTTTGAACACGTCCAAATGTCATCACACATTTAAACAGCAAAGAAAAGCTCTTTCTGTCTGAACAAAATTTTTAAAAAATTAAAAAAAAAACTTTCTGTGAATGTAAAGTCAAATCACTGCAAGTCATTAACATTAAAGATAGGCATGCATAATATTAAATCTGTTACAGATTCCATATCTTTTTACTGGCTGATATGCTTTTTGGGTGAGGATTTTTATTATTAATGGAAAATTATGTATTGTATTAATAAACTTTTCTCTGGCCCATCCTGTATAGTGGTTGTGGAGGAGCTTATGGGGTCTAGTGATCTCCAGAGCAGAAGCATTATGCTCCTGGTGGCAATTTTCTTTTTTTCTTTTCTCTTTACTTTTTTGGGCCAAATACAGATTTATTTCCTGTAACACAGCAATATATGTGAAAACGTCCTCCACCATCACGTCCAACTCTATTGTATCACATTTCATACTGTGCTTGAGGGGGCTTTGTGCTCCTTCCAATCACTACATGTCAAAAACAAATAAACAAACATAGGAACAAGACTGTTTCTGCTCGACTGACCTCATGTGAAGAGTGGTTAATGCACACAAATACCTAGTTTTGAATACCAATGTGTGCATGTGATATAACTTGTCATTATTCTAAAATGATAACCTGCAAGTTGCACATAAACTGAAAATGAAATCTATTTGCTTGCATGTGCAATTTAACATGTTTTATAAAGGATATCAGGATCATTCAGGCCCAAACCAGGAGAGAGGGTGAAGTTATGTTGCATCATGAACCCCTACAACAGAAACTGACCCCCTGGTCACCTCCGATTAGAAGTCTGTCAGACTCATCTAACTGGTACAAGATTCAGGATCCAAGAGAGAGGTTATATCTTTAAGTTCACGTGTGTCGAACTTCAGCCCTGAAGGGCCGCCATCCTGCATGTTTCCATGTCTCTCTGTTTCAACACAGCTGATTGCAATGGGTGGCTCGTTATCAGGCTTTCTCCTTAACTTGATGATGGCACCATCATGACATTCAGGTGTGTTAAAGAAGGGAGACATGGAAAACATGCAGGGCTGCGGCCCTCCGGAATTGGAGTTTGACTGTTTTGGGTTCTGTCCAAAAGAGCAGGGCTGCCTAGACTACTTTGCTTTTCATGTGTCAAGAGTCTTCTCTGAATTGGCCATCGATTTTGTGCAAATTTCAATTTGATTTATGCTGAAAACATATACTCGTTGCTGAATATACATTCAATTAATTCAGTTTCCATTCATTCAGCAATGTGCAACAATGCACCATATCATTTGGATTTGTTCTTACAGAGTGGCCTCGGAACTTTAACGTTTTTCAATGTTTTGGCTTGAAATAGGGTAATTTGATGAACTTGACTTACCTGATTGTAGAGTTGATATCCGATGCAGCCGAGGACACCGTGCTCATCCCAGCCTCACTCCGAAACGAGCTCTGCTTAGACCTCTGCGAGGCCAGAGAGCTCCTGGACTCTGACTTCCTGAGCTTGAGCCCAGACAGGATGGACCTCCGGAACAAGCCGCCTTTCCTCTTCCCCTTCAGCAGCTCAGCCTCGCTGTGCGCCGTCAGCACGAAGCCTCCTCTGGACACGGCGGGGCTGCTGCCGCTGCTGCCCGTGCTGCACATGGACACACTGGTGGTCAAGG
>OMNM01014670.1:11401-30112 GCA_900302745.1 Parablennius parvicornis | reverse complement strand
TTATATCTAAAGCCAACAGTTATGGGAGGATTACACTTTGTTCCAGAAAGCATTGGCATAAACCTTCTTTTGATTTCGCAATGAATCCTCATTGAAGCTGCAGTAAACTTTGGCCTACAGTGCATTGGTGAAGCTTAAAGTGATTAGCTTGTGAGATGCTGATAGCAAAACTCTGCTCCGTTTTTCTTTATCTGCAACTCAGCAACATGGCCCATCTGCTAAACCCCCCCTCCTTTGTGTGTGTATGTGTGTGTACATGCACAAACAGCTGCACTGAGGTCCTGGTTGTCAGCTGTGCTTCATGCACATCGTTGTTCGGGGGTAATTTTACTATAGCCAGTGGACTTGACAGTTACTTTAATGCAGTAAAAATGGTCTAATTGAGCGTGCGTCTGTGTGTGTGTGTGTGTATGTGTGTGTGTGTGTGTGTGTGTGTGTGTGTGTCTGTGTGTGTATGTGCGCGTATGTGCGCGTATGTGCCTGTGTGTCCCAGTCAGTTGCAAGAGTGCAAGACATAGACGACAAGAAAGCTCCCCTCTGCCTCAAGCAAAGCTCTGTGAATGCACCAACACACACACACAAACAGGGTCTTGTTCATTGCCAGTCAAGTGTTCACTCACATTAGCCATCACCAACTGAACATGCTTGGCTTCGCCCCATGAACACACACACACACACACACACACACACACACACACACACAGAGATACACCGTCGGCTGACAACGCGGTGCCAGTGCCCCTGGCATAAACACAACCTTTACCACTCTTATACCGTTATCCACCCTCTCTGTCTGTCTTCTCTGTGTTTCTGTCTCTGTTTGAGTTGTGAATTTTATTGTGATGCAGCATTATTTAAAGTGCAATAACACCGCATTGATTCCTGCAAGTGAATCGTCTGTCTCTTGCCCCACTGCCAGAGGGAGTTTAGAAGGTCAGATGGAAAGCTGCAGCCCTTGAATTGGCAGTTTGGTTTGTTGCCTGAAGAGACTTGAGGAGACTTTGTGCTTGCAGTTTTCAGAGATTGAATCTGGATAGCTTACTTACACTTCCCGCGGCTTTGATTTTTCGCTCCCCAAGTAAAAGCTATAAAGAGGTTTACTCAATTTCCATTGGCTAAGACAAAAAAACACAAATTTTTCTCTTTTCCGCAGAGTAACATTAAAAAAGTTTCTAACCTGTAAAAGTTTTAGCTCAGCTGCTCGTAAATGTTTATATTTTCCTGCCAGTGTCTTATTGTTCTTATTCTAATCTCCTATTCTAACTGTTGCTGAGCTTTCAAAGCGTTTAAAGATGCTTTTGTATGACTTCACTTTGAATTGAATACTAAATTAATCGAACAATTAGCGCGTGAAGCTGCAAGTATGCGTGAATGTGTGGCTGCCTCTGTGTCTCTGCCTGTGTGTGTGTGTGTGTGTGTGTGTGTGTGTGTGTGTGTGTGTGTGTGTGTGTGTGTGTTTAGATGAGAAGTGACATGAGTTCACTCCCCTCAGTATAGTCGCCATATGGGTGAAAGTGCTTGTACCTGGTGCTGAGCAGCCTGGAAGACACAGCACACACACACACACATACACACACACAGACACACGCACACACACACACACACACACACACACACACACACCATAAAAACAGATCCAGTGAGTGGGACCATTGATTAAAACTCATAATGTTAAAAAAGAAACAAAGATGGTCAGACCCAGCAGGTCAACACCAGAGATCAGACCAGTGTAGGAGATGACCAAGTCCAGGGTGTGTCCTCTGTTGTGAGTGGGCTGTGAGACGTGTTGTTTAATATCCATGTTATTTGAAATATTAATAAAATCATTGGGGATGCAGTCAGACTTCTTATCTATGTGTAAGTTAAAATCACTAGTTATTAAAACGGTATTTGGCATTTATGATTGATAACTAGTCTGAAAATTCACTGATAAAAGTAGATGCATATTTGAGGGGCAGTAAATTGTGATACATAAAATCTGAGAGCTGCTAAAAACAAAGTCGTGGTGTTCAAAATTGGCGAAACTGCCCAAAGAAATGTTCTTTTTTAAAAGTGAGTTGCAGGTAATTGAAGCAGTGCCGCAAAATGTCGAGGTCGTGGATGTGTTGTTGAGAGTAGAGGAGAGTTGATGGAGAGAGCGGCAGGGGGAGCTCATCCTGCCAGTAGGGGGAGCTCATCCCCGCAGATCTGTGGTGAATGAGTTGGACAGGTGGGGGCGTGTACCAGTAGTGACTAGTCAGGTCTGTGTCATAAAGTGAGCCGAGTGTTAAAAGTTTGTGGAGAGCGCCATGCGGCCCTGGTAGCTGAGATGAAGTCTGTCAGCTTGGTACAGGGAGGGTCGGTTCCAAAACAAGTTCAAATTATGGATAAAAGCAAAGTCCTGGGATCTGCACGCTGCTTGGAGCCAGTGGTGGAGGCCTGCTAAAACACACATCTGCTTGGCTGAAAGCGGGGATCGGGCCACCGATGAAAATGGACAGGCCACAGTTTTTAAATGAGAAAATAGTTTGTTAAAACCTTTTTTGGTCACTTCTGAGTGACGTCTGGCCGGGTCATTGGTTCCAACATGGAGGATGAAGCGTTTCACAGAGGGTGGAAGATTTCCCAGCAGTTCTGGGAGTTTTTCTAAAAGTGATTAAATTGTTAATCACCTCTCAGCCTATAAAGGAAGAGCGCCCAGAGACAACGAGTGACAGGCGGAAGAAACTAAGACATGGGAGAAGAGCCTGAAAGAGGCAGCAGAGTCTGAGTGTGTGTTTTTGAGTTCGTTTTTGATTCAATTTCATAAATTATGGTTTTGGAAAGATCCGTCTCCATGCCTCAGTGAGGGGACCCGGGGGTGGTGAACACAACTGCCACAATATTGTATACATCTTTATAACTAAACTGCAGAGATACGTGAACAGGATCGACTCAACGCCTTCTTTAAAAAAAAAAACAGAGAATAATTATAATCCAAAGTGGATGGGAGCCCAGTGAAAAACAAAAACAATCCTCACTTTTCAATGCCACGCCAAGTCAAGTCACCATACTTTCAGCCAGAGACTCCATTCATCTTTTAAATTGTTGCCGCTTCTTTATCAGACTGCACACTACTCCCAGCTCCAGCTGCCAACTCTTCCTCCTGCACTGACTGGTAAAAACTGTTTTTAAAAACTGTGATAAAAACAGGCCTTCAGTCCACGCTTTACAGAGCATGCGCAGTTATAATTTATTAGTTGTTGTTATTTTTATGCTTGGAATGTTTCCTTTGTCATAACATACTGTGATTATGTCAATAAATCGAATAAATACATTAAAGTGCAATGCCACTGGGTCTTATTCAGTTCAGTGATGGCGACAGGAACAAAGCTGTTCTTAAAATGCTTTGTTCTGCACCACAGGACCCGGAACCTTCTGTCTGTGATGTTAAAATGATACATATAACGGCATTTATCAGAGTAGGTGGTTGGAGAGGGTAGTAAAATAGGTCATATATGTAAAATTAAAAAGCACTCTTTAAAGAGGAGGTGGTTTAGGCCACCACCAAACAGTATTTATAGTATTCTTGGGTTGGTCTCTTTGTGTAGTAATTCTGTCTCTGAGGCATTAAACCCAGGTTAAGTGCCCTAATCTTACATTCTTTTCCAATTAATTTTTGTTTATTTTGGGATTTTTTTTTTTATCAGCTATTTCCAGTGCACAACCTTTTCACAGGAGCAGCACTTATATGGTTGTCATAATGTGGCTGAAAAGTTGTGCACCCACATTATTTTAGCATTTTGTGGCAAACTCTACACCCAAAATTAAATCTTGCCCCACCGAGTATTTACATATAGAAACGCCACTGTTAATGACCCTGACAGGAGTCGAACACCAAAAAAGCGAGCAACAGTGTAATAAGAGATGTCATGTAGTGAGAACAAGACTGCTGCCAGGTCACCTCACATGAGAAGAAGGAACGGAGGGACGCATTGTATGTTTGTTGGGGTGTGGGAAGTGTTCCACTGATGTCTTTTTATTTCTCCTCAAACAAAACTTCAGTTTCACAACTGAGAACTATTTATCAGTGTGACAGGTGATCATGAGCACATCTGCTTTTCCATGCTGTGGTGGTGAATCCACCTGAATCAAAGGAAAAGAAAGAACTGACAAATCATTGAAACTGTGACACTAAAATATTGGAATAATATGCATTCTGTAGCTCATGAAGATTTATCTGAAGATTCAAGAGCTTCAAACTACAAGAATGACAAATTTTATGTATCATTATTTGTGCTGTAATTATTTTTGTGTCATACTTGTATTTTTGCCTTAACCTCTATTTGTGTCGTGACTTTTGCATGTGTACTGAATTTAGTGTATGTCATGATTTTCCGATTTGTGCTATACCTTTTCTTTGTGTTATAACTTTCATATTCATATTCATGTTGTTGTTTTTGTATTTGTGTCATGACTTTTGTATTTTTATCTTGACTTGTGTATTGATGTGACTTTTGTATTTGTGTTGTGTTCTGTATTTGGGTTCTACCTTTTTATTTGATATTGTTGCTTTCCTATTAATGCTTGTGTGTTGTCTTTTGAATTGGTGTCATAACGTTTGTATTTGTGTCGTGAATTTTTGTAATTTTGTTGGAAATGTATGTTTGTGATGTGACTGTTTGAATTGTTTCCTCACTTTTTGTGTGTGTTCTGGTTTTGGTTTGTTCTCTGAGTTTAATGCTTCTTAACATTAGTGTTGCTGCTGTTCATGCCGTAGCTTCTGTATTCCGTTTAACTTTTGCTTTTATTTGTTGTTTTTGCATTGATTTCACAGATTTTATGTTAATGGATCCGGTGAGGTTTAAAATAACAGATGCAGTAGTTATATTTGTTTTGTTGGGCTCTTCTCTCAGATTCTGTTGTCTTCCTCCGCTGCCTTTTTCACCTCTCGCGCCTGCACATCTGGACGACTGATCTGACTTTACTTGGTTTGGTCTGAGTCATTGCTGTGAGGGAAGGACGCCCGAGTGTTATTCGTATCATGAGCACTAATTGTTGTTTCAAGTTGATGTTACCACGGTGACAGAGAGCCGTGAAATCAGTCGGCGCTTGGGACAGTTCAGCTAAAACAGCTCACCTCTTTCACCCCGGCGCTGTGTGAATGTATGATTGGATGCCAACAACGAACGCGAGACCAGACATTAACTCATCAGTGACACACTGGGATTTCTAACTGAGGTCTGTCCAACACTCACTAACTCCAATAGGAAACAAAAGCTCCACCCTCAGTGGTGGTTTCAACTGAAGCAGTGAAGAAAAAGCTCCCATCAGAGTGAGTTTGGCTGTAAGTCGACATGAACATCATTCTAATCAGGCCAGAAGAGCTGAACTGCACTCAAAACTCCTGCGTAGCGCAAATTAGTGCAACCATGGTTAAAAAAACTGCTTTTGTGAAACCTGTTAGGTTTCATCTAGAACAGAGGACTGCAAACACAATCCAACATGTGCTGAATATGAACTACACCAAATCTGTGGGGATTAAAACATCCACGTTTGTTGTCTGTCTGATTAATTGGTCACTGACTTTAAATGTCTTCTGTCATCTTTTGACTGAACTCAGACTATGGATGGACCAACACACAATGCTGGACACACGTTACACCTCATTATTCTCTTGGTCTTGCTGTGTCACTTTGTGAAATATCTGAGACTCCCATCTCAGGTAATTTTCCTTTGATATTTTTGAGGTTCTTGCTCCTGCAGCTGTTATCTAGCCTCCTGTTCCTGCATCTCGCCGTCGGATAATTGTCTCATCAACAGGTGCAGAGTTTGCTGCTGCTTTTGTGGACTGTTCTTATGGAATGCTCAGACAGCTCGGTGTCATTTTTTTTCTTATGGAATGCTCAGACAGCTCGGTGTCATTTTTTTTTCCCACTAGCTCTGAGATCCTGGATACTATTGCTCCATTTAGGTGCAGGTCCAAGACGTCCAGGTCTGATCCCTGGTTAAATGACTTTACCGGGGCCTTCAGACAGCGCTGCAGACAGAAGGACAGAACACATGTATCACTGGAAATACTAAGGGACAGTCTGGCTCATTATCAGAGGGCTGTGAAAGAGGCTAAATCCCAATACCTGTCAGATATTATTTCCACTAATGGTCATAGGCCTCGTGTGTTGTTCACTACTATTAACTCTGTTGTGAGCCCCACACCATTCCTGAGAACCCTTCTCTCTTTCAGTCTTCACTGAGGTAGTTCAGCATTCGAGATCAATGAGTTGTCCTTTGGACGTTTTCTCACTAAACTGCTGAAAGACGCTGTGGCGACACTGCTCTGGCCATAAAGGAAGAGCCGTCGAGACAAACAATGACAGGTGGAGGAGACACATGCAGGACTGCAGAGTCTAAGTTTTGGGGTTGTGTTTTAAGTTAACACAATAATGGTTTTTGGAACGTCTGTCTACGTGTCTGTGTGGGTGGGCCTGAGGGTGGTGTGCTCAACTGCCACAGACGCATTTTCTACTGTTGGACCTTCTCTCCTGGTTTTAAAGAACACTTACCTTAGCCCAGGATGTCTCCTCAACTCTTTTAAACATGCTATTGTGAGACCCCTACATAAAAAAACACATCTTCATGCTGGTTTATCCAAATGTAGACCCGTTTCTAAGTTGCCTTTTATCACAAAGGTCTTGGAGAAAATAGTTTTAATGCAATTGTTGTTGCAAAACAACTCTATTCGGAAAAATTTCAGTCTGGGTTCAGTACTGACTCTGCACTGCTGAAAGTGAATGACAGCATTGCTCCGTCTGTTGATGCCAAATGCCCTGTTGTCTTAGTTGCACGAGACTTAACAGTTGATAGGGTGGATCATTCCATCCTGTCTCCATTAAATGTGGTGCTGCACTCAAGTAGTTTGAGTCTTACCTCACTAACAGGACCTTTTCAGTTATGATTGGCAGCCTGTCATCCTCCATTACCTCTTTGTTTGTAGAGTGCCTCAGGGCTCCATCTTGGGCCCCAATACCCTACTGAAGGGATTATTATTATTATTATTTTCAGCCCCAACAGACGCGTTTTTGAGGACCTTGGCATACATAACTTTTTGTGAAACTTTTCCCACTCATCAGACAAAGACTTCCATATTCTGGGGGAGTTCACGCTTGACTTTAGAAATGGCTCAATGGCGCCACCTGCAAAATTTGAAAAAAGACATGGAAATTAGCATATGCACTGACATTAGCATTCACACAAATCAGAATGCACGTGAGCATTTGCATACGTGCTGATTAACATACATGCTGGCACTAGCATGCATGCTCATTAGCATACAGGCAAATTAGCATGCATGCTTATTAACACGTGCTAATTAACATACACGCTAAAATAGCACATGCCCTCATTACAATGCACACATAAGCACTCGCCTATAATTAGCATCCACGCCAAATAGCATATGCGCTCATTAGCATACAGGCTAATGTTACCATCCGCTATAATTAGCATACTGACTAACGTTAGCATCCACGCTAATTAGCATACGCGCAGCACAAGAGTTCACTTATGATTACTGTCAATAGACACAACCATTGGGATAACGCCACCTGCTGGATACAGGAAGTGAGACTGAAATTTTACAAGTTGCATGAGAGTCCAATTTTGATCACAGTCATAAGACAGACATCGTTCGGGGATAGCACCACCTGCTGGAAGCAAGAAGTGAAGTGTACATGCTCCGTTCTGGCTGAAGCTTTATAAGTTGCATAAGAGTCTACATCTTGTCACAGCCTGAAGACAGTTACAACAGTCGGTCAAAGCGCCATCTGCTGGTAACAGGAAGTAGTGTGACCTGCACAAAAACCTCGACATTCGACATTCCAAATTGCTTGGGTGTGCAAGGACCTGTTCAACGGTGCTTGCAGCTTTAATTATGTATGTTGCCACTGGGGTCAATTATTGCTCGGCACAATTTAGCATTTCTCTGCTACGCTGATGATTTGTGGCTGTATTTAAATTTGACAAACAGATCGACAGCGTGGTCAGAGCGAGTCTTTACCAACTCTGGATTTTAAAAGGCCTTGAGTAATGCTTTTATCGAATTGACTATTACAACGGTCTTGATGTCGATGTCTCCCAGTCAGCCCTCAGTCACCTCCAATTGGTGCAAAATGCTGAAGCTCACTTTTTAACAAACACTTCCAAACGTCCGCACACCACCCGAGTCCTCTTCTCCCTCCACTGGCTCTCAGTCTCTTTTAGGATTGATTTTAAGAGTTTGAAAGTAATATATGGTTATATTTCAAATTATTTGGTTTGATTAGTTTTTACTCGTGTCCTGTTTTAATTCCATTTTTTGTCATTTTACTGTCTGATTTACCGGAAAGCACTTTGGTCACCTTGAGTGCTGTAAAGGGCTTTATAAATACATTTTCATTGATTGATTTGATTGAAGATGTATATTTGTGTTGCAACTTTTGTATTTGTGTTACAGCTTTTGCATTCATGTAGCAACCTTCAAATTCATGTCTTAGCTTTTTAATTTGTATTGTCCGAGTTTAACATTTGTGTTTCAGCTCTTAAAGACATGTTGCAACTTTCGCATTCATATAGCAGGTTTTACATTGGTGTAGCAACACTTGAATTTACGTTTCAGCTTTTACCTTCATGTTGTGGCTCAATGCCTCAGAAAATACCCCAGATTTTCACCCTATTGACTGACAGACAAATAAATTGTTCATTCAGACTTTATTCAGATTTTACAGACCAACAGTTTCTTTCAAACAAGAATAGCGACTCAGACAATGAACAATATTCCAACACATTGTTGCCTTTCAGTTCTACAGAGTGTGGAAACTTATAAAGGCATTAATTCAAGTAATTCATAGCAAAGAAGAAAAGTTCAAATCCTGTGTTTTTGTTCTCCATGTACATGGATTGATTTGCTATGTGTTGTGTGTGTTCCCCCGTCTCCGTTTCTGTTTAAATCACCAAGTTCATTCACCAAAGTTTTCTTTATGTACATTAAATGATTGATGATGTGTTGGACTCTTCTGATTTCACTAGATTATTGTTATAAATGCAGTTCAAAGGGTAGCGGCTGTTTCCTCTTCCAAAGAGCTCGTCTGGGCTTCCTCTCGCCCCCCCCAGGTGACGACGTCATCCTATTTCGACGTCCACACAGTAGAGAAGATCACTCACCTTTGACCTTTGCTGAAAGATAAACAGAGAAGCAGGGCCTCGTTTACACAACAACGTTTTTAAATGATAAAACTACAAAACTTTCAACGCATTTTGGGCGTCCGGTTACATGACAACGGTACTCAGAGCCACTGAAAACTGGACTCTTTGAAAATGGCTCCCAAGGTGGAACATTTAAAAAAAACGCTCCATCTCAGTAAAAACACACTTTTTGAAAACACTCACATAACTATGGAAATGTGGGAAAGCACAACTTCTTGAAAAAGGCTTCCAGGATAAAACTTTTCCAAAATGCTTGGATTCAGTGTCCGTGGAAATGAAGGAAACACTACTTTTTGAAAATATTCAGACACTTGTCTCTGTGTAAAAATGCAAATGCGGGACTGAACATGCACAAGTTCCAACTTTGCCGTATGTTCATACGAATGTCCGTGTACACGCGGTTTTTATTATTTCTTGTATTGTTCTCTGCACCTGTATATGTGTGTGTGTGTGTGTGTGTGTGTGTGTGTATGTGTGTACGTGTGTGTGTGTGTGTGTGTCTGTGTGTGTGTGTGTGTGTGTGTGAGAGAGAGAGAGAGGTGACTGGTCCGCCGATGCTCCATCTCCTTCTGTCTCTCAGTTTTATCATTTTTCAGACTGACCAACATAACAGAGAAAAAGTTGCAATTAAAAGACGGAAGCTGTGGGGACACAAATACCTTTTTTTTGCACATTTTCTTTAAAAGTTACTTGAATTTATTTTTTTTGATGTGGCATATTTTGAGATTTTGTCTGAATAGATTGCTCTTTTACTAAATTTCTCAAATAATATATTAATTCATTTTTATACAAAAGATCATCAAGAAAGGTCATCAATAATTGTATTTAAGGGTCTAAACCCAAAGGCATTAATGAGTCAGGCCATTTCCTGTGACTCAGATAGTCTGTGGGTAAAGTCTGACTAACGGTTCAGAGGTCGTATTCTCGCTCTATTATTTACAGAAGTCATATTTACTGCTTTAAAGCGGAAGTATTGATTGATTGATTTTGAACACAAGACTTTGCACAGAAATTAAATATTTAAAAAAGTAGCAAAATTGGAATTGAACAAACAGATTCACAATTGCCATGAACAGAGCATAGTATGTATAAATACAATACATACATCAAGAGGTTAATAAAATAACCTAAAAAAATCCCGTTAGCAATGAATAGTTACAGGAAGGAGAAAAAAAAAATCTATTTCTTCCCAATATTTTATTGTATATAAATGAAAAAAGTGGTTAATTTAAATCATAGATGTCAAAATCATTTCATTTCAGATGCCACATTCAGGTCCATTTAGTCCTGAGTGGGTTGGACCGGTAAGTTTTTTCTTTGCTGTGACGCAGCGTATATCTGATGAAAATGTTATTTTCACAAAAACCAAACAATTACTACAACAAATGACTACAATCTCAACATGAAGTCAAGTTTAATGAAACCTTCTGATGTAGAGTACAGTGAAATGTCCAGAAAACTTCTCCTTTGTCTGTTGCACTATGGGTGTTTTTATAAACTCACCCTGACCGCATGGCTTTGAGGCTAATGCTAATTTGCTAGCTTTCATGGCAGCATCACTGATATCTCAGTTCCAGTCTCAGTATTGTGTTGTGTCACCACGCTAAAGACATTTGTTTAAAAAAAAAAATCAATAGTTTCTTTGAGATTTTTACAATTTGCTCAGTGGTTTTTGTCCAGATTGGAGCTCTTGCGGTCTGGCATTGGCCCACGGACCTTATGTCTGACACCCCTGGGTTGAACAGAAAACAGTACTGATGGAAGATCTCACCAGCTAATGACAATGTAGTGAAAATTAAATTACAAAGTGAAATATACCATTCAAACTTTTATAGTATTGTTTCAGAATATATAAAAAAGCCAGAGAATAAATCCTTATATACTTGTTGATTGTGTTGTCTCTGAGTGGCTTCATAGCTTCTCATTCTTACTTCTTGTGTGTGTTTGTGTGTGTGTGTGTATGTGTGGGGGGTGGGTGGGGTGGGGGTGTTACCTGTGTGTGGTTGGTCCCAGATGTAGCTGTTTAGGATTTCTCCGAGGATGTAGAAGATACTGATGACGCCCAACATCACGCTGAAGAACATGACTCGAGCGAGCGGTGCGATGCGCTCCAGCACCGGGTACACCCACACCCCGGTCACATGGTGCACCCAACACGTCCTGACGGCAGAGGACACAGAGTTAGTCTGTCTGCAGGGGACGTGTGGGACAAGTGTTGAAACTGCAGCGATACAGGCCCCGTTTACACGTTCTGAGTGAAAACTCATTGTCTTTGTGCATTTCCTTCAGAAAAGTTTCACCTTTTGAAAACAAAGTCCTTTTCCACTGAAACGGCAGAAACACTGAAAATGGAGATAGCATGTAGGCCCACTAGTGGGTGCTGTTGATTGTTTTTATTAACATTAACAAAGTTAGTACACAGACATTCTAGTGGACAGACCACCAAGTTGGATTGTTTTTACAGTGACTGTCCACTATAAAATGAACAAGTCCAGGAGAATCTGCACTGGGAGTCATGACACTCTGGAGGAAACATTGTTCTGATTGTCTTTGTTACGACTGCAGTCGTATTGGTGTGTGTTTTTTTTGTGTCCTGTGTGATTCTCTCTCTCATTAAGTCATGCAAATCGGTCTGTGCCGTCCCGGCCACCTGATTGGACAAACTCAGGAGGTCCACCGCTTCTTAAAGGAGGAAAGATGAGGTCGCCAGGTGGCAGAGTTTGGAGAAGAGGGGCGGGGCCATCATTCCTTCGGTCCAACACAGAATTGTTTATGCCTTTAGTAGTGAGCTGCAACTTTTGAGTTAAATTATTTTCTCTTGTTTATGTTAGTCAGGGAGGAAAGACTTTGGTTATTCATTTTCCTTTTCTGTTAGGTAGGTTTTTCCCCTGAAAGAATAGGGTGATTTTTGGTTTGTTGTTTTTGTATAGTAGAGCTCACGCTTAGATTAATTTCTTATTTGATTCATACTTTGTTGTTGATCATGAGCACTTTGTAAATACATTCACTTTTTACACTGATAATTAGCTGCTGTAGTGCTTGAACCAAATGGAGTAATGTAGTTTTATGTTGTGTTCCAGTAGCTCCCAGGCTCAGTCCATTTACTGAGCATGAGCACAACTACTAGTTACTACTGCCGTGGTGCGCAGGACCAGTAGCAGCGTTCCAGAAAAGTTACGTTTTCTCCTGTTTCCGTGGAAACAGAATCAGGATATTTTCGAAAAGTAGTCTTTTCCTCAGTTTCCATGGAGACAGACTCAGGGCATTTAAAGAAATTGCATTTCTGCTGTTTCCATGGAGACAGAGTTGAAGCATTTTCATGAAGTTCTACTGAGCGAGCCGTTTTCAAATACTTGTGCTGTCAGTGGCAGCTGACCCAAGACACAACAAAAATTTTACATTTTTGTTAATGTTTATAGAATATTGTTCTCTGTGTGCATGTTTGTGGTTACATACTAAAAAACAGCACCCACTAGTGGCCCAACAGGCTAACTACATCATTTTCAAAACTTTGCCATGTAAACACAAAAGTTTTCTGAAATGAAAACAAAACGACAACGTTACAAGTGAAAACGATGCATTTTCACTTATAACGTTGCCGTGTACACCGAACCTCTGTAATTCCTGAATAAATAAACAAACAAACAATCTGACTTGCAGTGTGAAAAAATTACAATTCAATATGCTGCAGTAGAATACAAGTTGATCTTTCTCAATTCAAACAGATCAAACTCAAATAAAACTATTCTGAATTAGTAAGACAAAATGTCACCGCCACTGATCTCTGACGTGTTGTTTAAAAAGGAAACAGCAGTTACCAGAGTATGTATCCGACCCCGAAGCAGCAAACGGCCGCCAGGCCCCACGACCTGCTGGGGTAGCGGTGGTGGGTGGTCCGCATCTCGATGATGATGAAGGGAAGAACAGTGGTGTGCTGAGAGAGAGAGAAGAAAAACAGAGGGAGAAATTTAAGAAAACAGCTGGAAAAAAGTGAAACAAGTTTACTACCAATTGCTGAAACGTCTTTAGCCGACTGGTCATTCAGAGAACTGCACCTCATGGCTTAAAAACACTCCAGGAAGGGATAGACGTGTCACTAGTGAGGGAGACACAATTTAAATGAAAGAAAGCTTTTAATGCTCCGACAGTCTTCAGACTAGTGACACAGATTTATAAACAGAGACAAAATGGAAAGTTCAGTGAGATAGTGCTACCATCTACAAATCTTAACCAAAGACAAAGTATGAATTTTTATTTTTAACTTTTACTATTTGCCATTGACACAAGCATTTTTGCTCAGGGGAGTTTACAGGAAGTACTGAGGACAATAATTGCAGAAATGTGCAAAGTAAAGAAATAAATTATCAGTCACTCTTAACAAAACCATCTATTTGGGAACTGTCAAAGGAAAACTAATGCAATTATACAGATTGACGGGACTGACATTGCAACAACTCACAAAATCAAACTTTTTTTGGCATAATACTAGATGAAAAAATAAACTGACTGGAGAGGGGGGAGACAATAAGCCTCTGCTCCTTCCTACTCCTATTCGAGAATGTTAAGTTTCATTTTCATTATATTTTATTCAATACGGTCAAAATCAAATCAGATCGAACCAAACGACCTTCATTACATGGACCACTACTTGCCCGATTGGTCAATCATGAATCATATTTACATACTGTGATTACTTTGTTCAAGAAGTTACCAAAACCGTCAAGAAGTGCATTTTTCTGAAAATGAAAGAAATCCAAATAACTGACAACAAATTGCAAGAAAAAAAAAAAAACACAAAACGTTGGATTTTTTTCCTGGGTTGTTTTCTTTTCAATAATTCATTGATCTCTGTATACAACATGTGTATGTTCAGGTCTGAGTGTAATCCATCTAAACACACAAGCCCTTTTATTAGAGGTCATGGTCTGTATGGCTATTTTATGAGAATCATCTAACCTCAGAGTCGTGACTCAAATGTTTATACACATGCACGAGCACACAAACACACTAAAGTGGAGTTAATTTTTTTCAATGGTCAATATACAATCAGATCACCAATTAGTACAACCCTACTTCCCAACATGCTTTGACCAGCTCTCTGGTTGTTAAAGTCGCCCAAGAAAAAGGAAGCTGCTGCACACATGGTGTGCAGTTCACTCTGTCAACACTCGGGGGCGCTCACACACAGACACACGATCACAAGTGAAGGTCTGAAGCTTCCTGCCTCATTTGCACTGGCAGGAGCACAGCTGTGTGTGCATATAAAAACTGCAGAGCCTTCATACTCTCTTCAGTCCGTCTTGTTCCGCCACAGTTAGAAAAACAACCATAGTCCTGCAGGGTTTAGGTCTCTCCCAGTTGCAACACAGCTGATAGCAATAAAGGGCTCCTTTACAACCTTGGTGATGACATCATCCGTAGACTCAGGTACGCTGAAGCAGGGAGAGAGCTAAAACCTGCTGGACGCCGGCCCTCGAGGATCGAGTTTGCCCATCCCTGCGCGTCTTTCACTGAAGGTTCAGCACTACATCTGTACCAACACTGGGGGAAGTCTTCTTGGTATTGGACCAGAGAGGATCTGTTGGGTTTCTCTCTGTAAAAAGCATCTAGAAATGCCTGTGCTGTATATGGTGCTATGTAAATAAAGATGAATCAGTGGTATGGTGTGACTGTTCACTGAGCAACACAGTCAGTTATTTGGCACTGTGGAGGAACACTCAGGAGACACTGTTGTTTTACGTCAAACTATCCATAGTTCAATACTCTCTTGTGAGCAGAGTAAAAACTGGATCATGTTTTGTTTTTCTTTTGTTTTGCTGGTGATCAATCCAGTTCAGTCATTCTAAGTTCAAACCCCGTCCCAGTCCAGATTCTCCTGGACTTGGTAGTTTTTAGTTGACAGTCACTGTAATAACAATCCAACTTGGTCGTCTGTCCACTAGAATGTCTGTGTACTGCCATTGTTAATAATTATAGAGTATTGTTACTGCATGTGTGTGTGGCTTCATTACAAAAACGCACAACAGCTCTCAGTAGCGGCCCAACATACTAACTGGTATTTCTGTGTAATCAGATGCTTTCAAAAACTGCCATGTGAACACAAAACTACAGAAACAATGCACTTTGACCTCCAGCTCTCATCAGTACTTTTCCACTAACTTAAAATCCCTCAAGGTGCTTTACGTTGTTCATCAAATTCACCTAGTGGCCGATACACCGATGGCATTCAATCCATCCATTAGAGCAGTTTGGGGTTCAATGTCTTGCTCAAGGGCATTTGGACAGATGGGGCTCAAACCTGCAACCCTTCCAGCTCAACCTACTGAGCCATGTCTGCCAGTGCAGGTTGTCTGTGCTTTCTCAGCAGGCTGCAGGATCCCAGGTATGACTGTGATGTGCAGCTCAGATCCATGTAAATGAATCAAACTGAACCAAGAACTTGAGAAGGAAACACTGCTTCAGTTAAACTGACACAAACTTTGATTTAATGAAACTCTTAAGACTGACTTCTCAGAATGTGAGAAATAGCAGAACGTCATTGTTCAATGGGTTTGGTTTGAGGATAAAGCAACAATGCAACATCAGCAGCAGCAAACAGTCATTAACTAATCAATCGGTGTTGCAGTGCTCGCTGATTACCTTCGTTTCTGCCTAATTAACTGATTTACAGCAGTTTGCAGAGCTGACAAAGCTGAGAGACAGCTGGGGCAGAACTAAAATAACAGGCTGAGGATTTTAATTTGGGTTTGTGCGTGGTCACGCCGAGAAAGTTGTGAGCGGTACGACGAAAAACCGCGACCAATGGCTACGATTTTCCGTCACCCCTCCATTGAGGTAGCTAGCACTGAGGAACGTGTCTGTGAGGAGGAGCGACAACACAGCCGTCTGCTGGTTGGTAGTGACAATCCTCACTCTCCACTTGCCCACAATATTTAAAATATTTAATCGGCAGTAAACTGCCCAGTGTTTGTTTACATACGCCGCTTTGCACTCATGACTTGGTTTGTTAATTGCTTTTTTGAAACATCAGTGCGCAACACAACACCGCAGTGTTTCGAAGAGGTGCTCCTCTCAGTAACAGGAGAGGAGGAGATTCAGCAGGAGCTGGATGCTTCTGTTCACAATGAGAAAGTTTAAGCTGTGTCACGGAGAACGAAGTTCACTGTTTTACTCGGATGGCTGCGGAGTCCCAGCTGGGTTAAGCCGGCTGGTGCTGGCCACTTCCGCATTCTTTGCCTGACGTGTCCACGCATCGTGGTACTTTCTGTGGTGGGATCGCGCAACAGTTTGGTCCGGATGTGCTTTGCCGTACCGTAACATCCCACCCCGCTCCGCTTCGGGACGTTCTGCGCGGTGGAACTGCAGCTTCACTGTCAGCTGAAATGACTCCGCAAGTGGAACTTGCAGATCAGACAGGCCGGCTGATCTGCTTGTTGGACGCAAAATGTGGACTGGATTTTCTGTACGGACGCGGATCTCAATGAGAAGCGAAGTAATGAGTCAGGAAATCCATTCCACAGTTTGCAGCCAGCGAGGAAGCTAACTTAGCAGCATGTAAGCAATTTCCGCCTTTCGGCCGAGAGAGTGAACGCGATGCTAGGATCCACACTGGGGTTCGGAGCAGCTGTCCCAGCACCCCGCGTCCTCACACGGCGCGCTGCTCCGGTGTCCCGCCACCTTCGGCGCACCGTGTATTCATTTCATCATTTCATCAGTTTGCCCCGGTCCACTCTCTCGGCCAAAACGCGGAAGTTGCGAAACGGCACCGACTGGTGCTGCGGCCAGCCGGCGCTCACCTATTGACAACCGGAAAAATAACTGAGTCCATGTACTGACAGCAGGAAAAAGAACAGTCATTGATGTTCACATGTTCGACCATGCTCGACCAATCTGAGCGTTCGTCGGACAAACAGCTGAAGTCGCTTCAGTTCCGTGACCAGACAACTATACACTGCCTTTTTGTTTTCTTCTCGTTTTCTTCTTGAATATTCGCTGTCACGTGACGACGTTGCACCTGTACACGCACGGCCCCGAGGCGAGCTAGCTCTGAGAACTCAACCAAGTCAATGTGTATAAAATTTTATACCTGATAGAATCGCGATTAAGACTTTTTAATACTTTTAAGGGCATTAATTTTCCCACAATTGATTTATCAACTTTTCATACTTTTTAAGACCTCACGGACACCCTGGCTTCACATAATAGCCAGACTTCTGTGACAATGTCAAAATTAGATTACAAAACCATAATGAGACAGTTTCCAGAACTTTGAAGACAAACGGGGACTTTCATTTCTGTCTATTCACTGTATCTTATTTCAATATCCTCAAATCAGGGATCAGAAAGCAGCCCTGCAGCATTTCTCTGGAGGGGGTGTTTTGAAGACAAAGGGTTGAAAACCACAGCAGGAGGCCACCGTGGAGTGGCACGAATTTGACCCGACAGTTTTCAGGTTTTCCTCAAAAAGAAGGTCAAACTGAGGTATGCAAACAACTGTCATGACAGTGGGACGGCTTTGTCTTCTCTCTTGGGGTCTTAAATTGTAGGTTACCCTTCTGTCATTATACTGTGTGCACACACACACGCACACACACACACACACACACACACACCGACGCAGCACTTTTACCCAGCATGCCTCAAAGGAATTACAGTCATGTTTAAATTTAACCTCTACTCGTAAAAAAAACAAAACATTTTTATTCTCACTCAATATTTTTGTTTCTAGGTCTCTTTCTCTCTATTTGTTGTCTCCCCCCGACCCCACATCGCCCGGGGTTTGTGGTTTCATGTCAGCTGCCAGCTTTCACCCTCCCGTGGAAAAACCCCCCGTTCGGCGAACAGGGATGGTTCGATTCTGTGGGCAGGAGCTAAAAACGGGACAAACCATTTCATGCAGTTATACACAACGTAGTCACATCATTGGCAGGGGGGTGTTTGGGGCTGCCCGTACTCCTGGGATGAAACACTTCCCAGTGTCTACTCTCAAACAGGCAGAAGCATCAGAATAAAGATATTTACTGTTTGGTAGCATGTGACAGGAAAAGTCTTCATACCTGTCCTCCCCTCTACAACGTCTCTATCAGGACTCTGCAACCAAAGAGTTGTTGTCAGGTTTTTTCACCAAATATGTGTCTGGAGTCGCAGATCATGCTAATTATTTTAAATTAAGTCAAACACACAACAAAATTCTATAGATACATAAACTGAGGTTGCACTCATGAGATGTCGTCAGGCTACTCGCGCCTGTGGTCTTTGGGTCTCCCTGGGGGGGTGGGGCTGCCCTGTCGGCCCTCCGCCTCCTGTACTCGCCCTCTCATTTCTTCCCTTTTCCCCTTCCCTTGAGAGTCCTGGGGTTCGCTTCAATGTGTGAAGGCAGCTCGAGTCCTGGGTGATCTCTGTGGACCGGTTATCGGGTGTTAGCAGGCCTCGTGGGTCCTGTCTTGGAGGGGGTGCTTGATCTGGGGGGACCCGACCTCGATCGGATCCTCCAGCAACTGTAGTTCTTGGGTG
>OMNM01014669.1:4208-16607 GCA_900302745.1 Parablennius parvicornis | reverse complement strand
GTTATATTGACACATGCACGGCTAGCACACCCACGTCATTACCTTTTCTTCTTTTTCTTCTACTTCTAAACACACACAAACACAGATGCAGGCAGAGGCACACTTGACAGTGGGGATGACTTCAGTTGAGTCATAAGGGGCGAGGAGGGAATCCTTTGCTCTTTGTGATCCAGATCTATGGAAGAGGCAATAACAGGCTCTTGCACCACAGATACTGACTCTATTAGATTTGACCTATGAATCATGCCCATATACTTTCTCAAAGGAGGATGTGCAAAGCGTGAACTGAAAGGGAAATATGGAAAAAGGACGGTCCTGAAATGTCAATCCGTGTCAGCCTCTGAGGTGGAATAGTGAATCTCCACCTGTTTCACGGCTCGAAACCGGCAAAACAGATGCAAAACATTGGCTGCTGTGCATATGGTCAATACCAGGTGTGGCTCAAAGGAGGCAAACCAAAAGCACTGGTACAGGCGAACCAGTATTAGCCTATCAAGGTGAAAGACAAAATCATCCACCATAAAATGCCACATCGGGTGATTTCTGTACACCTGATGAAAGTTTGAACCCGCTTCATGTGAGACGACGTACGGTGCACTTTCTTAACTTCTAAAAAGAACATCATGTCTCCTTATCACAGCCTTCCAAACTGAACAGTACAGGTATGAAAACTTTTAAATATCACCCTCTGGTGGTGTGTGGAGAAGGTGAGCAACCTCAGTAACAGTGGCACCAGTAAAACCTGCTCTCAAACCCTGGCAGAATTAATCATTAATTCCTCAAGATACTGAAACTTTTTTTTTTTTAATTCAAACTAGATAAACTCGTTGATAAATGATAGGTGTTTTTTTTTTTTTTTTTGCCAAGTGACACAGGTGGCACGGTGCTCATGGGAAAGCTGCAGCTTTTCCAGAGAAGCTGGGTGAAGCTGTGCAGCGGTTGACATGTGCTGTGGGTGTTGGACTTGATAGGAGTGGCAGGACGCCGAGGGGCAATGAGTCACAGTCAATGATAAAGACTCGGAGCTACAACTGCCCTCTCTCAACTGTCCCTCCTTTTTCCCTCGCGTTCCTCCCCTTTGCATCTTGCTGTTTACATGAGTAATCATGTTTATTATTCCCACTTTGTTTTTAAGAGGGTGACTCACAGCAACTAACTCTTTCCTCCTTTTCGGGTTAACAGAAGATCTGTCCGTGTCACATTTGCTCGAAATCACATGGATTTCCCCTCTTTTTTTTTTTTTTTTTTTAATTTCTATGCAGATCCATTCTCCTCACAAGTCAAACCATCTGCGGTCTATTGCCCTGATCAGGGAGTGGAGCCTTTAGGTTTATCTGCAAGTGGAAAAAGCTTTCTGACTCACTTCGCACACAAACACACGCTTTATAGATGATGACTCACTGCAACACAGGCCATTCAGATCCAGAGTACACAAAAGTCAAACCGGTACGTGAGCGTGTTTTAATGCACCCGTGTTTGCATACACATTAACCTCTATATGCATTAAGGGGCTATTGCACAGCAGGCTCATGACACACCACCTACGCAGCTTTTATCTCACAGTCACCAAGGTAAAAAAAGAAATGTAAAAAAAGAAATTGTAGCTGTAAGGGAGGTTTAGGTTGCTGTCCTGTTTGCAATATATTGAATAATAGATCTGTTTTTTCTTTTTTGTGCTTGTGCGGTTGTTGTTGGAACAGATGCGGCTGCAGATGTGTAAGATTAGATTTAGCGTGCGTAAGACCAGCGGCAGAGAAGAATTCATCATGACATGGGCAGCTGAGGAATGATAAATGTGTGGGGGTGACTCATGCAGGACAGAGATAGGAGCCATCAGCTGACACAGGCTCCACTGTGACAGACAACACACAAGCTTAACGTGCACATCATTAAGTGCCACATGCACACACACACACACACAGGAGCACCCCTCAAGTCACACACACACTCACACAGAGATCTCCAGATGAACACAGACAGCGCGGTGCAAAGTGTTCCCGACTTCAATTGTACAGTTTTTTTTTTTTTTTTTTTTGCATGTCTCTGGTAGAGATGAGTCACTTTTAACTGCAGTCGTCACCTAACTATTGTCACAGTCTGATTCACACTCCCGACAATTTTGAAAAATAACAATCAGCCACTCTTCCAGCGTTTTTATGCAAAGTGACTGCGGGTACACTGTGTCCTTAATATAGAATAGAGAGACACTGAAACCATGAAAAGCACAAAAAAATCTTTTTTTTTTTATTCACCTGTGACTAAACAATGTACATTTTCAAATTGTGCAATAAAAAAATAGTTAAGACAATCGTCAACTGCAACAAAAATAGTAGTAAGTGAACCTTTACATTGCAGAAGAAAACTACGACACGTTACTACTAAAATACTGCTCAGGCCACCTGGGACATGGTTTTGGCAATGGTGGTTATTACACCATCCGGCGTTGCTTTCTTATTATCTCATAGCGAGAAACATGAAGAACTATCGTCCGTGAAAGTTTAATTTTCATTGTATGTGTCCTCCTCTTCATCATCCTCGTCCTCATCGTCATCTTCCTCCTCGTCCTCATCGTCTTCCTCCTCCTCCTCTCTTGTCTGGCGACTGCCGGCTCTCTGTTGCTGTGGTAACAAATAAACAGTTACTATGCAAATAAAGTCATTAGGCACCATCAACGCTTCCTGGAATTTCTTCACTCTTGAACTTCATTCCCGTCACTGTAGTGGCGTTTACGAGTTGCGACAATGCAGGTGAGCAAACCTTGAAAGGTCACATTCCTCCAGATGACTTCAGTAATTATAGTACCGTGTTACGCAATCATAATATAGCTTGTGTTGAATGAGGCCTCTTCTGGAAACTTCTTCTGTTTCTTACTTTCAGTTTTTTTCTCCCCCTCTTAGTTTTAACCTCTGTGCAAAATCCACTTCTCCACCTCCATATTAGGCTGTGAATGTATTGTTCAATCAGCTGTGATTGCAGTTTCTCTCAGATAAAAATGTAATCTAATCTTGGAAGCAGAGTTTGAGGTCAGGATATGACGCAAAACACATCTGAGTTGCATTGCTGCAGCAGGTGTGTGACAGCAATCTGTGTCTGGGGCATCTTCATGAAACACACGGCATTGTGGAAAAACGGCGCGGGCGTCTCTAAATGATGAAACGGTACTCGTCAGACTTTGAGGAATTGAACTGGTAGTGTCTTGTCGTTTTCTTAAGGCGGGTTGGTGAAATGGCGAGGACAGCAGTGAATACAGGAGGAGATGCGGGATGTTGCTCGCATACAATGATTGATGGGGCGACGTCGTGCACGACCATTGATAAGCTTAGAAAATGTGAGACAGGAATTTTGGATTTTATCTTCTCGTTTTAAACTCATGCAACAGCCAACAGGAACCCCGCGGTAATCTGGATACTTGTAGGGGTAGAACCTGTATTCCGATAGATTTGTTGACATTTTGATGAGTTTTTATCTTTGTGCTGTTTTTTTTTGGTTTTTTTTGTACAAAAAGTAAATAAAGTTTGATTAGATTCCAGAGAAAAAGACAGTGTTCAGTGAGCTTTCGGGTTTCTGTCTGTATCTTACCTGTGACGTCCCTGTCGTACTCAGGAAGGACCCGGTCCGATCAAGGGAAGTTTTGGAATTAGCTTGCACTATGTCTAAGCGTGAGTTGTAGTCGGGGGGGTGCAGCGAGCTCCTGAACACCTGCCAAAGACAGTAGGAGGCGCTATACTTTTCACCACAAACAAAGAGAAATGGAAAACTGCCTACATATGATGCACTGCAGACTGAGCACAACGCAGGAATACATACAGTTGCACAAATGTCATATTTTGCGAATTTCATATGAAAGTTATGTAATGAGTTTCAGAGGAAAACACAAAGAAGTGAAACCCTGCAACTGAAAATACGCAGCCGATCGGAAACGAGCCCGACAGTCGTCTGAGGTCGAGCGAGGCGACTCAAAGTGTCACGTTATTAGGAAACACGACAGACCGCAGTTTAGGGCTCTCCGGCAGTGTTTTCGTAAATGAATGGAAAATAAATTCAGCCGTGCCTCTCGATCAAGATTATCTACATGCTTGTCATTGTGCCCGTTTCAGATGATTCAATCTCCTAAAGCTTTGTACTGTGAGTCATTGAAAAACAGCCTTGTCTTGTTGAGGAGTTGCGCTTCGATATGAATGGAAGGGAGATGATTCAGTGCGAAACCACACAGATGAGATGGCGACGGGGTGGAGAAAATAGCACAAGGCTATCTGCGGGAGGAACCTTGCTCACTGGGAGTTATTGATCTTTTGTTATTTCACTACATCCTGTCGTTCTTAAAATAGCCCGACAAATCTCTTGTCAAATTGTAAACAGTAGAAAATGAGCTTAAGATGACTAAAACAGTGAGCAGGTTATTTTAAAAAGGTACAGACGGGAAAGGGCGTGAACAAAAGAAAAAGTGTGACTAATGCGTTCATATGGGTCTGGCACTTTGAATACGCTGAATGTATTAACTGATGGACCGAAGGTGTACGAACATTTATTGTGGGAGGGCCTATATCTGGTAGTTTTGTACTTTTTCTCTTATGTAATGTACGTAATGTACATACAAACTGTACCCGTCCTCAACTAGTATGACAGAATACAAGGATAGCAGCTCTTTTCTTTAAAGCAATCAGGCTATCAATGCCCGAGATCGGAGCTCATGAATGTGTATGTTCTTACCTCCAGGTCCTCCTCCTCATCCACACTTTGCATGCTTTGGTAGGCCAAGGTGTACATCTCCAGCGCCTTGGCGTGGAAACACATCTCCACTGTCACAAACTCACAAAAGATTTTCTGTGCGGAGAAAAGAAGAGGTTACTTCTCAGTCTGGTGATGTAATACCCTCCCCTAAACTTAAAGTGGTGGAGGCTGGAGCCAATTCACTTCTCTCGCAGAGTCGTCGGACATTAATGAGCAGACCTTTATGTCCCGGATCTTCTGCTTCTCAAACTCGTCGATGGTCTCCTCCAGCTGCTTCGTGGTCCGTGTGGCATCTATGGTGGCTCTCTGGAGCTCGCTCTCAGCCTGGCGGCGAGAAGTCGATCAGTTTGCAAGTCACGTTGACAACAACTTAAACACAACGAGACACCTTTTCCTGACAAACTGGACGATTTCCTGCAAAATTGAACTGTTTATTCCAGTTCCAAATTCATCTTTAAAGTAGTTCTGAAATGGGTTTCTTCTCTGTTGTTCTGCATCGTCAGCGATACGATGCACGGATTCCACATGACACACCTGTGACTGGTGGCTTGGTAAAGGAAACAAGAGAAAAACTGAATTCTGCAGCTGATTCCTGAACATCATGTAGTTTGACACAGGCATCATTGTAGCTTGTAGTTATATATTTTCCCATTGCAAGATTACAGATAACTGATGCAGACAGTAACAATAGTTATAATATCTTTGCATGCTTTGCACAAATACTTCAGTCTGAGAGACATTTGAGAACAAAAGAGAGTGAAGACAAGGATACGATGATCTGCCTGTCTGAAGGGTTTCTCTGTCTGGTCCTCTCGAGCTGAGCCATCTGTTTGGCTTCTCTCGCTCTGGCACTCTGCGTCGCCTTCAGATTCTCCTGCACGGATACGTGAACACACGAGAGCATGGTGGTCAGTGGTAAACAACTTGTGTTAGGTTGGGAAAAGATGAATTACACAAAGTGTTTGGTGCACCTCATTGTTTCGCAATCAAGGTCTCAAATGGACAAAAGCAGGAAAGAGTCTGTCTTCTTCTTTACTCTGATGCAAGCAGCAGTTCTGAGGTAAATTTAATTAGTTGTAGAAAATAAAATTGTGGCATTTGCACAGTGAACAACCACATCAGCAGGAGTTTAATCATAATTTAAACAATTTGATTATCCTTATTACTATAGCGCTCAGGACAACAAACAGCGCGACATCATGTGTTGTGATGTTTCAGAACTGTCAGCAACATGAAAACAGGAGGAAATGGGTCTTTTATTGCAATGGCAGCAATTCACATACTGTAGTATGAGGAATATTACTTGGCCCTCACAAGACAATTATCTACATCAAATACCTGCAGAATCAGACTCTGTGAAATATCTCAAATGCCGCTGGGAATCAAAGGAATTTACTGTATGTTGATCTTCCAAAGCAGAGCAAGAAGTGGCAGCAGTGTCAGTGATATTATCACTAAAACATTACTGCCCTCGTGTGGACATGCAGTGGTATTGACACAACTGTACATTCCTAATTGCTTCAATTTCAGTTTAGAAAAAAAGCTTTATTTAATTTTTTTTAAGCTCACTGCACAACCTCTCATCTCATCTGGTTGAATGCTGGACTTTGTAATATTACTCAGATTAATAGATACTTAGGATTTAATGGCAATAAAAAACACAACTGCTTTAGTGCTAATACAAATCTTTTAAGTTTAACTGTGTTTGTATTTGAAAGATTCCAAAGCTGTGAGTGTAACATTTTTGCACTAATTATAAGACTTTGTCTCATTAAAATATGTGTTTCATTTACTTTTGATTTGTTTCTCTTCATTAACATTTTATTCTGAAAAGTTACATGAAATATGAAATGATGACCACCAGATTTTACCTACTAGGGATGGCCAACACCACACTTTGCAAGCCACTGCTGTTTTTGTTCTAGTGCATTGGTGCAGCTGTATTTATTACATTCCTCTTTAACTGTATCTGAAATAAGATTTAATAAGTAAAATTGGATTAACAAAAAAAATTTAATCTGCTTTTGATTCATTTACATTCTCAGTGTGTGTGTGTGAATATAATTACCAACGATGGTAATGACAAGCAGTTAGTGTATGATGGAGTTGCAGCTGTGAGACACTCACCCTTTTCAGCTTCACAACAGCTCCGTAGCTTTTTAATGGCTCGATGACTTTGGCCTCAAGGCGTTCCACCTGCAAGGCAAGACTTGTGTCATTCTCTGGCAATACACAAGTTCACACTGAGATGTGGAACTATAATTTATGGCAAAATCTATGTCAATATACAAATTCTTGTGGTGTCATCTCAGCCAACCTAACACAACCCTGACCTCGGCGTGCCGGTAGTCTTGGACCTTGGCCAGGTGGTCTGCAAACTGCTTGAGGCCCCTCTTGAGGTTAGGCGTTTCTGTGTCAGCGTACACACCAATTTCCCGTACGAGGATGTCAGATTTGTCTCTCAGCTTTGCTGTTCTACGGACGTAGGCAGCAAACAGCTGACACATGTCTCCAAAGTGTTTCTCCACTTTGGTGATGTTCTCCTGGATCGTCTTGGTCTGGCTGTCTCTGCGGAGGATGACACACCACAGTGAGGATGTAGCATTACATCGCTTTAGTATATCTATATAACAAAACCATGCAAAAAAAGAATCTGTTATCATGGTTGTATGCTATGCAATTTTCAGATTTCGTCATGAAACCTGTTGATGATGCATTTATAAACAAAAAATGTAGTATAACATCTTCACTTTATTCAGGGTGGCTACTTCATATGTTAGAACAGATGCTATAGGCACGTGAATTTTCATTATTTAGACGTATTGCCTTTGACTTATTGTTAGTTATTTAAAAATGTGGTTTCTAGTTGAAACAAGTCTCTCCCGGTGAGAATGATTTAGAGAACGCTAGCTTTTACATACGGAGCCGCATCCTACTAACTAACCAACTATTCGGGGGTACTTGGGTGTTTCTTACCTCACTCTTGCATCCGGTGTACGGCTCATGTTTGCCAGCAGACAAAGATAAACAAACAATACAATATGTTTATCTGCAGCCTGGTTTGAAGTCAGCTAGCTAGCTAGCTAGCTGTGTTGCTCCGTGAGAACGCCAATGCACCGTTTCCATGGAACTCACTTCCGGTATAGGAAGGCATTCTGGGTAATGTAGTCTTTGATAATTAAATTTGTGAAACACTTTTGTAAACACTGTTGCAAAATGCTTTACAATTAAAAGCACGATAAAATGCAGATCATACAAAAAGTAGAGAAGAAAAAAAAAACCCTCAAAAAACAAAAACACGAGTTTATAAAAGCCAAGTAATAAACATTTGTTTTAAGACTAGACCTATAACAGGAAATTTGAGTTTGTCTGAGATCCTCTGGCAGGGAGTTCCAGAGCCGAGGGGGAGAGGTACTGATCAATAGACATATAAAAACATATATACAGTATGTCTGTATACTCACCAAAGAACAAGGGGTGCCATTTCTCGCTTTCGTCTGTGGAATCTTTATACATGAAGTAAGTCTTGGATATTTTTTCTTAATTTCATCCTTCTAATAACTTTCTAAGCGCTTTACAAACACATAAACAAAGTGCGCAAACATAGGAGTCATTGATATAGAAGTTAAGTCTTCTTTGTGTGCTGCTATACAGGAAGTCACGTAATCTCCATTGCTTCGTGTAGTTATTCATTCAAGACTATAGAAAGCTTTATGGTCAACTGGGAAGATTGTGAAGTCGATCCTTTGACACACGCAGCATTTATACAGATTGAAGCTCAGGTGTCATGTGCTTCACCCTGGCTGGTGAGGACTCTGGATGAGCTGCTAAGAGATGTTTTTTCTTGAGACCTCTAAATACACCACCACATTAATCCAGCCAACTGGAAATAAATGCAAGAACATGTTTCTGTGAATCTTGTAGCCTATTAAAGTTAGCCAATTGATTCATGTGTGCAGAGTGTCCAAGGTGACTGATGGAGAAAATGCCACACACATACAGGGAGAACATGCAATCTCTGCACAGAAAAGCCTCCAAATTAGACTCAGACTGGGGATATCTTCACTGTGAGGTATTAATGTTAACAATTACACCTAAATGCAACTGTAGGAATCATGCTTGAGAATTACTGGGGTTAGCTAGTAGGTCAGATTTGGACACCTCTGCCTAATTTGAATTTATTAAAGTTGATTTCAGTTGATTTCAAAATGTAAATTTGAATCAGTAATGTTTGTTTGAATTAAATTAATTTGAGTTAAATAAGATTACTTGACTTGTAATCATAAGGGCACTATTTGATTTTTTTCCCCGTGATATACTTAAGTTGTAGGTTCACTAAATAAAAAAAAGAGCTGATAGTAATGTAATGCCTGGTACACATTTATTTGCCTTATTCATTGATAGCTTGTCGCTATGTTTACGTCCTATGACAGACCTATTTATGGCATACCCTACTTTTCTCTATAGTCACCTGGGTTTGGCTGTTGCTCCTTGTGGAGAGAGAAAAAGGCATTGAAATTGGGGTATCTATAAAATCTTTCATTTTAATACTTGAATCCGTGCATTACATTATCTGATTGTCCTTATTGTTGGACCACTAAGCTTATTTGAATATCCAGTTTGCATTGCCAACAAAAGTCAAGCTATAAAACTACTTAAATGTCGTATCCAGCCAAGCTTATTACAGCTAATAACCAAAATATTTGGTAATCGCAAGTGCTTCTGGTGATGGGGAAATCCAAATATTTGGCAGCTTTCTATGGTTTCCCTAATTCCCCAAATAGATTAAGGTACATTGCAACAAAGACGGCCACAAATAGTCCTTTTCAACAACAGCTTGACTGTTTTTGAACTGGTGCCAGGAGCAGACTTTGTGATCACTGAAATGAATGGAGGCCTCATTGTAATTCCCCCCTCTGTGTTTGGGAATGCATGAATGTCACCAGCTGCCACGTCTGCTCCTCTGTGGAAAATGTCCAAAAACCTTAATTATCACGCTTAATCATCCATGGGATTGAAGCAGGGGAGATCCCACTGTAACAGATTGGAGATGTAAAACACGGTCATTGCATTGAGCAGTGTGCTCTGAATCCCAAGAGGAGCTAGTTTATGCTCTCAGTTACAGCTGATGCTGGTGGGGACTTTCCCCCCTCCTCCTTTTCATTAAATGGTTGTTTTTTCCTTTTCTTCATATTTTAGAATATGAAGAAATGATCCTATACAGGAAAAGCCGACTTAAAAATGAGTTCACTTTTATTGCCATTTAGTATGATCTGTGTTTTCAACATTTTGCTGTTAAATACAAAGATGCAGATGTTACAAATCAAAACAACAAAATCTATTTATGTGTGTGTGAGTGAATATCATTTATTGCATGTGTGGAGATTGAAGAATTTAACTGAAAACTAAAAAGTTGAAAAGTTCAACATACACATACTGTACATACCAGGAGGTAAAAAACTAAAAACATACATCAGGTACGAATGTACTGGTTGAATATATCTTCGTTTAAAAGACGGATTTCAAAAGTTGTTGAGGAAGAAGACTTCTAAGCTCATATACATACTTGATGCATTACTCTCATACTTATACATAACATACATAACTCTAAATTTGACGTTTGATGCTGTGATAAATGAAAACTTTTGCTCGCCTCAATGAATATGCGTCAAGGTCTGGTCACAAAATGAAAAAAAAAAAGAGAGATCCAAGGTTTTTTTTAAAGAAATCAATGAAATTAAACAAGAATATAAATGTTAGCAAATGGAGAGAATTGGCAAGAGTTTATATGTATTATACCAGCGTGTCGATGGCTCCTGGCCAGTGTAGCTGGAAATTATTCTGAAAGTTTTTGTTTTAAGGTCAAAAGTGTCTGATTGAAGGATGAAAGTTATGTGCCTGCCTAAATTACATTACAATAATTAATATATGGATGGATGGAATTGTAAGACAGAGTTAGAGTGATAAATCAGTGAACAAACCTTCCTCAATATTCTAATCTTGAATTTTTCCCGTACTTTAATGTTTAGAGTTTAAGTTAATCTTTCATCTATAATGACTCCTATGAAATTTAAAGGATTATTATTTATTCATATTTTACCATCTTTTTCAAACATTTTTGATTTTTATTGCAGAAAATCATGAAATGTATTTAAGTTATGGACATTAAGGATTGAATGTGTTCATCCAAAACCTTTTAGAAACAGACAGGCGTTCATGTATTGCTTACTGGATTAGAGTTTTCAAATAATCATCATGAGTGGATATGAGGTTAGTATACTCAGCAAATAAAATACTTAATACATATACATAGCTACACACCATCTAAGAATAGTTTTGTCATCATCCTCAAAGTATTTTTGATTGATTAAATAAACCCATTTACTAGCAGAATATTTCATATTTATTTGTTATGCTGGGATATGAGAATATTATGGTTAACTTTTAAAAGGTAGATTTATAAAGGCACTGATCCAGTACATTAGGAGTCTTTTTAGCTGTTAGTGTTTGTTCTGTTAATTTTTTTTCTTTTTGGAAACTATATTGGTGTTTGAACAGGATCTTGTTCTCAGTCTTTCTAGTTGAACAGTCTTGCACAAACAGTATTCTTCATAACTCCTGAAAAACAAGGCAGAATGAGATGAGAGGGAAACTGTGGTCACCTGACTGATTTGTATAGAAGTGTTGCACAGAATAAGGACAAGCAAAAGCATATTTGTAAGAAGGTTAGTGGACTGAACAAAGTTACTTTCATAAGGATGAGTCTAATCCATTTTATTTTGAGTATTTTTTTCATGAGTAAAATGGCAAATTACTTATTTTACTTTTCTGTGCTTCATCTTATTTAAAAGGATCTCAGTACTTTTGCCAACCTGCTATGGTGTGATGGCATTACTCAACCACACGATGGCAACCCGCTTCCATTTCTGACTTTTTGAAGGCTGTAAATGGGAAATTTACACGGTTACAGGTGGATTTTAAATTATTTCTTTCTCCCTGCCTTCTTCATGCAAACACTCCTCAGACTCGATCCTCTCCCTGCTCCACTCCATCTTCATGTGTTTACATTATTCAACACATCCTGGCTGTAACCCAGCGCTGCACCGAAACTCTCTAAACATTATAACAAATATAACAGATGCCTGTCGAGATGGTGTCCTACAGGATCTTTGTGTTGAAAGAAGCCCGGGGCTGTTGAATTATTTGCCTTGGCTGTTGGTAAATGTATTCAGGAGCAGTGGCATCTTCTTTATACTGTGCATCTGACTTTCTTAAAGAACAGATGGTGTTGTTTCCAAACTACCAATTAGTCAGGAAAGGGTAGCAACCACAAGCAGCAGTTGTCTCTGCCTTTTTCATGCTCTCCTCTCTCATTCGCTTGCCGTCTTTGTCCTTTTGCATCCTCTTGTTCAGTCCTCAGCTCTTTTCTCTCCCCCCCCCACCTTCTGCAGCCCTCCACTCCACAGTGGCAGTATGACACTGGAGAGATGTGTGGCCTGATGAACAGATTGGGAGTGACATATGTCAGATGTGGGGAGACTTAGTAGGGCAACCAGTGTGTGTCCCCCCAGCGTGTGTTTATGTGTGTGTGTGTGAGTGTGTGCGTATGTTGGTTTCCCGCCTTCAGGTGCGAGTCCTGGTGTGAAGACCCCTCATTTGCCCCCCCCC
>OMNM01014667.1:3417-14491 GCA_900302745.1 Parablennius parvicornis | reverse complement strand
AAAACACAAAAAAATAAAAAAAAATAATACACCCCCCCCCCCCCCCCCCCCAAAAAACAACAACATCAAAACATATAAAACCTGAAGTAACGGTAACATTTTCTTTTTATTTGATGATTCTTGCTGTTTTTAGCTCAGAATAAGAACATTTGACACGTCAGCTCCACACACTCACGGTCTCGTAACAGGTCCAACTGTTTAAACATTGCTTATGCAAAATGTGGATCAATTGGTTATATCACAGCTGATCTGGATGAAGAAACCAGGACACAGTGACCTGCAAATTGTGTTTACAAAGTCACTTTCTGGAATCAACATAACTGTGTTTATTTTAGCTTGAGCACAATTTTCCAAATTGTGTGAGAATTAGTCGCTCCCTCACAGACCTTGAACACATTTTATGTTTCGTCTCATGTTAAGTAATACATTGTAGCAGCATGCCAGACTTCTTAAGAGCTGCTGATGGAGAAAATCAGGCATGAGGTGGAAAGCCGAGGTCAGCAGATTTCAATTAAACTTTGCAGATATGTTTCTTTTGATTAGTAAAGACAAAAATAAGTACTTTTTTTTGTCAAAATTGATTTTGGTTGCAATGGAAACAAGCTCCCAGGATGTATGCCATATTTGTTCACATGCCTAATTTTTAATAGGAATAACAAGGCCTGTTATTCTTTGCTGCTTGACCCTTCAGTGTCAAATTATGTGAATGATTCCAAATACTGGAAAGGGGGACACCCATTCTGATGAATACATTTTTTTAATGACTCCCTGTTCTTCCAGTTGATTCAGTTCTTTGGTTACAGCCTCACCAGAGCCGGCCCAAGGCATAAGTGAACTAAGCACCTCCTGTGGGCTACGCGGACACTAGGGGGCCCCCCAAGAGAATTTAACAAAATATATATACAACAATCAATATTAATGGCAGAAATAGAGGGCCTCAAAATCAAATATTGCTTAGGGCCCCTCAGAGGCTTGCGCCAGCTCTGAGCCTCATGCACTGAAAGTGGCAAGCGGCAAAGTTTTTGTTGTACAGGTTTCACCTTTGAACGGGTTTGTACTTTATGCACAAAGTCTTTTGCAAGCCCAATCTTCTTCTCCTCTTTTTGAGCTGTTGATCAGAGTGGAGGTTCTGGTTGAGTGATCATTGTACATTCCATCACAGGTTCAGATGGAGGTTCTACCAACCGTCCTCCTAAGATTTCAATATCAAAGGCTTTGCACAGGTCCAGCCCAATAAGAGGTGTACCAGAGTCGACCACATTGAAAAATCCAGCAACAGTCAAGTTTTGGTAAGTGTTTGTGGCTTTGAGACGCGATGTGTGATTTGTAGTTGAAGAAAACAATTTGTGACACGTGTGAAAGAACTTTACATTGATACGAGTGCACAAATGTTTTTCAACCGATTTACTGCAACAATCTGAGGTACAATGCGAGCATGTCAGTTTTTTAATCTGTGATTTGTGTACCTGTGATTAAGAAGTTGTGAATGTGTAAGTGTAGTGTTGTATTTCTGGAGAGAAAATAATTCTCCAGGTACACAAAAAAATCCTATAGGTACTTAAAATAATTCTACAGGTACACACCTCACAGTACCCAACTACAAATACATTTTTACAAGTGCTCAAACATTGGTTACCAATAATATCTCCATTCCTGCTTGTGATAAATCCGCTTACGTCTCTGAAGCTGCCATTGGTGGTCAAAAAGTAGCAAAAAGTCTACCCGGTGTATGCGAATATGTAATGTTATCGAACCCTTGTCAAAACGAATGAAAAAATTGTCTAAAATTTACATTTATCCCAAACTCTCGGAGCAAGAGGGAAACGCGTCTTACATGCTCGATTCTCAACAAAATTCAAAGAACTTGAACAGGAATTGAACACCTGAAGGGCCAGCAACAGGGCGAGCAGAAGATGGATTTAACCATGGATAAGACAGATCTTGCCTCTTTTTCCATTGATGTCCTCAGATGTTCAATGATTATTGACACAATTCAGTGTTCAACTGATGGATCGTTGAGCATCATGGGAGACATGACCATCATTGGCTTTTTCCACTTCCTGCGAAGACTCTTGTAAATATCCTTATAAAGATATTCCATCTTTGGGTTAATATCTAAACCTTTGTCCTGGGCTCTGTCCCAGAGCAGCTCACTCAGGTGCATATAGATTTCATTAAAATTCTCTTGAAAGTAAGGTATCGGCATTTCTAAAGGCTAGTAACACAAGTGATTCAACCAGTGCCTCAACAATTGCTTTGCCCTGATCTAATTCACATGTAAGCCCAGGTTCTGAACTGGGTACTGAAGGCACGTTCAGAGTCAACATTTTGGCGTCTTTAATTTGTGAACATGCAGGTTTTAGGTTTAACTGGAGTTGTTGTTCTGGCAGTTTCATTACTGCCATCTGCTAGTTGTAGCTAGTCCATACTGTTCCCACTGTTGTAGAGCTGCACTCCACCGATGACTTGGTGACTCACTGTGATGCCCATTGACCTCAAACCCTTGATGTATCTTGCTGTGTCTGATGTGTCCACCATAGGTTAGCTATGGTGGACACATCAGACACAGCATTCAATACATCAAGGGTTTGAGGTTAGCTATGGTGGACACATCAGGGACTACTGCTAGGGACTCGTGACTTCTACAAACACTCTTGTTATTCTATTGTTATTCTTGCACAATTAAATCTTATTCAAGAATAGATGCATGTTCTAATTTTGACAGAATCAGAATGTCTTTATTGTCATTGTACAGGTAAAACGGATTTGGATACAATCCTTACGTGCAGGTAGGGAATAAAATAAAATAAATATAAATAAATAAAAACATCTATAGTAGATAATGAAAATGAAGAAAATAAATAAAAACTGATTTTTAAATAAAAACAGAGGAAACAACAACACACATTCACATTCTACAGATATTCACGTGTTATGTGCAGCTATGGCTCTTGCATAAAAACTCTTCTTGAATCTGTTTGTGCAGGTTTTTAGTGTTCTGTAGCATCAGCCTGATGGTAGAAGATTTATGGCCGAAAAGATAAGATTTTCTATGACAACCCTGCTTAGTGGCTAGGGATGATAATTTGGCAAAAGATCCACAGAGGTGGCACTTTCAGCATAAGTGGTTGGAATATGTAAGATATACTGTATAGAAAAACAGAAAGTCCGATGGCTTCTTTGAAAAATAATACGACACAAACCTTAGCATGTATAAGATGGGAGGCAATAAGGCTTTACTCAGAGGACAGCTCATTAGTGATACAGGCTCAAAATAAATCCATCCATCCATCTTCTTACCCGCTTAGTCCGTTTGGAGTCACAGTGGCAGTATAGAGAGCAGAGAAGCCCAGACATCTCTGTCCCCTGCATCTTCCTCCAGCTCTTTTGGGCGGACCCTGAGCCGCTCCCGGGCCAAGCCAGAGATATAATCTCTCCAGCGAGTCCTGGGCAGACCTCGGGGCCTCCTCCCAGTTGGACGTGTCTGTTAAACCTCTAAAGGGAGGCGACCACTGAGCTCCTCACTCTATCATGAAGAGTGAGGCCTGCCACCCTGTGGAGAAAATTTATCTCACTTGCTTGTACCCGTGATCTTATTCTTTCAGTTATGACCCAAAGTTCATGACTAAAGGTGAGGGTGGTGACTGGTAAACAGAGGGCTTTGCATTATAGATCCATCTTCACCACAACGGTCCAGTACAGTGACTGCATTACTACAGTTCACCGCACCCCCATGATGGACTTCGCGGGTGGTGGGCCTACGTAGCCTTCCCACGTCTCTTGTTCAGGCTGGGTACGGCCGGGACACTTGGGCTACCCGGTCACCAGCAGTTCGCCGGCGAAAATCACCCCAAGGCCTGGTTCCAGGGGTGTGTCCCCGTGATCCTCGTCTGGGCAGGGTACATGGTTTTCTGTGTTCCATTTCCATATGTGAGTTTTGGATGTGTTCATCTGGGCCTTCACTTCAGACCTGTCCGCTTTGGGTGACCCTACTAGGAGCACGTGCACCTGACAACATAGCTCTGAATGTCACTAGACCACGCAAGCCCTTCCGCCACGACAAGGCCACAATCCAGGGAATAAATACAAATTGAAAAAATTGAAAGAGCAGACCGAAGTTGGAATACAGAATAATCTCTTTTAGGAAAAGGCTTTTAAGGAAAGTCATCCACAAATGAAAAATTAACTAAGGATCTTGAAACGGTCACTTTATGAGCAGGGTGAAAACTGTGGTAAACTTCTGGCATTAAACTACCGGTAAAACCTCAATAACAACAACCATATCCAACGTGAATCCTTTAGAAGATAATGATGCATTTACAGATTATTGTAAAGAAGTGTATGATACAAAAAAGGAAATTATTCTACAACAATTGGACAACTTTTCAGATAGATTATCCATACTTACCCTTTCAAATGAACAAAAGGAGGATTAGGGGGCCTCTTCCCTGATTCATGTATTCAAATATAGTGAAGAAACTACACCAACAATGTAAAAACCCAATAGTAAAACATGATAAAGATATGGCGTGAGAAAACATCTTAATGACTCAGAACAAATGTATGATAATATGAATACTTTGGGGAAAAAAGTACAAATCAGTCATTTTATGAAATATTAGTGGTAACTTCTATAAGTATGTATTTGTATGTAATATGTATTTATTTTATACACAATAACCTTTCTGTCACACCATATGATAATTTCAGGCATTAATTCCAAATGTATACGCTTTTTTAATGTCGTTTTTTTTTTTATTATTTGATGAATGCATCATTGAATCAATGAATGAATACGAAAATATATTGAATAAGTTCTAATTGATTCACTTCAAAATTTGTGAAAACATTGTTCAGTGAAGTCACAGTCATAAAGTCTCAAGCTAGAGTAGTAGTGTATTCACAATAATTAAAATAAAAGTAACGAAGGCATGCAGCAGGGGAAACACTTTGTTTCAGTTTTTGATTTCAGTGTGGCCTTAATATTCAGTCATATCCACAACCTTTCTATCAGTATAAGCCATTTAACTTTTTTTGCGATTGCTTCAAATAACTGCATTTTCATCTACATGTAAGAAGTATATATAAAAGGGAAAAAAAGAGAAGCTGCAGGTTTTATCTTCGTCCAGCAGGGGTAGCAGTCTGATCACCTGTTGCTGGTGATTTGTGTGTCGTCACAGAGGCTGTTGATAAAGACGTTTATGCTGCACAGGCTGGAAGAATTGATTTTATTTTTTTTTTCTTTCAGTGACGAAAATGTTATGTTGCAAAAACCCAGCGTTTTGCTTAAAAAAAGACAGGATGATGCTGTTCTGTTATTGTTGTCTCTCTTTTCTTCTTCTTCCACTTGGAGTGGCTGCAGCCTGTTTGTTTATCCACAAAGGGCCTCCCAGTTCTTTGTATTTTTAGGTCGACCCTGCTGTGCGACCTTCCCTGCGGACTTCCACCTGAAACCCCCTGATAGGTGCACAGTCAGGTGTGTGCGTGCTGCGGGGATGAAGTTAAATTAATGTTTGTGTATGTGCATGCGTTGGCACCCAACTAGGTGTGTATGGACTAGAAATGAAGTCAGTTAGAAACGATCCCCCACCGTCAGGTGCTGCATTTGTCTCAGTGTGGTGCAGGGCCCGAGGACGATCCATCCACCATCCCTCCATAGACACACCAAGGCGTGAGCTGAGGGTCTTTCCGCAGATGTGTGTTGGGCTTCATGCCTGCGCACATGCCCGTGAGTCGGGGGACACCAGGATTCTTCCATCAAATATCAGCTGTCAATATTTGGACATCCTTCCTTCTCCCCCCAGTTCATTAGGCGAAGGTCTTGGGATTGCATGGCTCTGCCCGGAGGGCTCCAGCAGCACAGGCCTGGTGTCAGTCAGCTGTACGGACGGTTGAAGTGCTAATTTGAGTGATATGAAATGTTGACACTGTTATCATGTGATATGTTACAGGTCAGAACAATACTGGAGTGGTCGATAACAATAACAGGCCGAGGATATGAAGGGCTCAGAGGTGGGAGACGGGGGTCTTTGGGCAAGAACAGGCACCAAGGAGGAGACGTGTCAGTTCACATGAATTAGAAACACATTTTCTTATTTTCATGAAGGTAACCGTATTGAGGCTTCTGGGTTTTTTTTTTTTTTGTTTTTTAAAAGAAGTCATTGTCTTGTGTATTAGTTTTAAAAGCAAGTTACTGCAATTCACCTTTGAAGTTATTACATTTTGTCAGCTGATTAAAAGTGTAAAACCTTAATCAATTGTTTTTCATAGTGTTTTTTTTCTTTCTTTTCACCACTTTATCCAACATATGGTTGCAAGTAAGTCAAACTGATCCAGCTGAGAGTACGTGAAGGCACTCAATCATAGACACACACAATAAGACACACATACAATTTCAAGCCACCACTTATACCTTCATAAACCAACTGACTATAAGTGGTCATTTCTGCACTTATACACACTAAAGTAATGACAATTACAAAACACATTGATATTAAAAAAAATCATTTAGTGTTTTAAATTAGATTTTATGACAGGTTAATCCCATTTTATTTCATTTACATTTTTTTTAGAAATGATAAAATAATACGTAATCTTGCTCAATTTCACACTTTCTAAAATGTTTTATTTTTAAGAAATTACGCACATTGGTTTTTATTACTTTAAAATGTCTTGGGTAAAGATATTCCATTTTAAGTGGAGAAAACCAGAGTAACTTGACAGAATCCATCCACGCACAAACTTGCAAAATCCACATTGAAATATTGTTTTTTTTTTTAGTTGGCCAGGCAGGGAGTAATCCAGCTCTGCTTCTTACAGCCAGATGATTAGGTTAATGAAGTCATACTGATCATGCTGCAGTGTAAAGGGGCAAGAACTGAAGTATAAAAAGTTGTGGAGCTGAAACCAGGACAAGAAAAAAAACTGTAGATATCACTCCAGTACCAGACTCACAGGTGGAGGCTTCCTGGATCTAATAGCAAACATTTTGATCTGATCTGAAAGCTGCTTTTATCTTTGTCTAAAACCACCACAGCCAGTGAATCAGCTTATATAAATAAAACTATTAACATGGCAAAAATGCCTAAAACAGCAAAATATCTGAAACTAATGAAAGAGCTTGAAGAGCTGAAATGCCTTTATAATTAGAAACGACTCATAAACTCAAACAGATAAAGAACAAGAAAGTCTAAAAATGGTTGAAATGACTTAAACAATTAACACTTCTAAAATGTCTAAAATTGTTAAATATCACTATTACAGTAACTAAATATCTAGAATGCACATAAACTACAGTTTTGGTAAATATGGCAAAAATGTATACTACTAGGTTTTTGAGCTGTGGTATCTTTAATTGAAAGTTAAACAGTTTTTGTGGCTACAGTGGGAAGCTGACATGCTTCAGAAAGTAAGAGCCACATTTGTTCACAATGTGACTTCTTATGGACTAAATTGACTGTGTGCCGTGGCTGATGCATTTTAAAGCAGTGCCAGAGTCACTGAGCTGGCTTCCTGTGTGACAAAGAATTGCCTTGTGCTCCCTCCTATAAAGCACTTAATAATCTCTGGCTCAAATACAAATCAGATTTATGTTGTGAAGCACTCAGATCATCTGGAAGAGATTTCAATTTCCCACAATCAAAATCACAACCTCCAATTGTCTATTGCTTTCGCCAGTAAATAATATACTCTTCAAATAAAATGACACATACTGTATCTAATTTTATCTGCCTCTTTAAAACAATATTATATGATGTCTACAACATAAGAGCACACAGGTTTCTTTATTATTACTTTTTATTTCATAATAATCACGGTTTTAATATAGCGATATAAAAAGTTCTAAGCTATTAAATCTTCATTTAAAAAAAATAGTTTCTTGTTGTTTACTGGTAAAGTTTTATCACATTGAAAGAACATGGAATATTCTTATTCTTTATTGCCATTAGTCCATGATCAATGTGAATTATTCTCTTTCCAGAAAAATGTTTCAAGGAATTTCATCTTTGTCTTGCAATTCAATCCGATTGTAAATTTAAGGTTGGTGGACCTCAAACGATTCAATGATTGGTGTAATTCTTCTGTGGAGAACTAAATTTTTTTAGTTAGGGAATCTATAACATAGTCCCACGACTGTCTCATTGTTGTCAACATATTCTTACAGCAGCAGCTATCAGGTGGCTCCATCAGGTAGAAATGTAACATTTTGTTGCATTTGAAAGCGGTTTCAAGTTGTTTAATTAAAAACGACGATATGGGGTTCCTACCTAAACCTAAAAAGGTTCCATCATATTGTTATTGACATCAACCAATGTCAAACCTCTCGGGGGGCTTCGGTGCTACGTCTGTAGTATTTACCTCCCCACCCCCTGCAAGTCGCACCGTGGTTACTTACACTCTTATATTTACCTGGATTTCTGACAAAGCAATTGTCTTTAATAACCTCAAACTGAATCACAGTGTTCCTTTAATGCTTTATTTGAACGCGTTTCTATGTTCTTATGAAGCCTTTTATATTGACGTATACAGTGCTTTATAACGAAATACAATTTACGTTTAAAGCAGCTTTACCACCCGGCAGGACAAACCGGGGCAAGAAACAATGGTCGCACACGACACAGACAGAACAAATCTCCAGAGTAACAAAATAAAGTCCTTCATCACCTCGATTTTGGATCATTGGGCATTCTGTCTACTTTTTTATATGTCACGGGATAATGAAATCTCATCTCGGTAAATCTTTTCGAAACCTTTTTTCACACCCAGTGTAGCCATTTGAGTATTTGCTCTTTCATCACCGGCATGCTATATAAATATATATATATATATATCTTCATTTCTGTTCAAGTCTGAGAAACACACATACTGTACATCCGGCAGGCTGGAGAACAGTTGTGTTGACAAAGACGCTTTCTGGAAGTCGTTTAGTTATACATTTATTGCTTTAAGTTAAGTTATGGTCATTGAACAGCCAGATAAGGAATTTGTTTGGTTTCCTTTACAAAAGAAAATGTACATCACACATCCTGTAGCCTTCTGTATCATTATAGCTGCAGCAGAACTGATGGCTGGTGTGAGTTCCTGTTAATGTGTGGTACGAAAGTCCCCCTTAACTCCCCTAATGTTCTTCAAAATATGTGAAAAATACAACAGGACAGGCGAGATATGGAGCCAACCGGGGAAAATTATAATGCAATAACATTGTCCATTATTGGGTTTTTGTAGCAATATTATGTTTTATTTTCCCAGCTGGTTGAAAACATGATTAAGAAGAACAAGAACATGCAACCCAACTGATCTCGATCAACTCAATCCTGGGACCTTCTCAAATGTTAACAACTGTATGACTACATGTTATGCTACAGTACCTGCCTGTTATAGAGATGAAAATAATTTTTAGGTTTATATTCGTGATTAGTATTGACCTTAATTTCACTTGATAAAATATTGTGCTCAAAATCTTGCATATACACACACATTTAGTAGTTATTTATTAAGGGATTCAACCATCATTGTTCGATTTTTTTTTTAATTAATTTAATGGCCTGAGAACAGAGTAGACATTGGAGTGGATCAAAGCAACATTTTTACAGTACAGACGAATCTTATGGGATAGGTACATCTGGTGTGTTTACTTCATCACTTAGAATTTTTCAGAATTTGTTGGTGATCATTTCTAAATGCTTTCCAGCATGTTGTGCGTTTGAATGAACTATATTTAAACTTACAGTGACCTGTTACTACTCTGTTTCCATCCATCACAGTCATTCTACCAAGATGGGTAATTTGATGTAACATTTACAACACAAATGGAGGATGAACACGTTCAAGTGCCACTATGAAGGGTAAGTATAACTGAAATCATCTTGTCATACAATGAACTAACGGAAGAAGTAATATCTGGGAATTGTGTGCAGAGATATAATACTTTATGTTGCTCTGGCTCACCAAGCTGAAAGTTCAAAAACAAACACGACCAAAATATAAATCAATTTTTTCATTATGATCCGGTCGTCTTACTTCTTCTGAAATCTGTGCTGACATACTTGCCATGTGCCGAATGACAGACCAGGCTTCTACAGCAGTGGTTTCTCAGTGGACTCTCCAACTGTCAGAGTCACCACAGCACTGTGATTTATGGCTTGTTTGCAGTTAGATGAGTCTTCACAGAGCACCCACCCTAGTGCACTACACCTCAATTCATTCTTACCCCTGCAAACCAAAAATCTTCTGCATTTGCGCCACCAAAATCCAAAGGGGGCAGTATAGTTTCCAACAAAGTAAATATTTTTTTGAGTCACTTTTAGCAAAACAAATACATTCAGACATATTTTCTTTTTGTTGTCCTGCACATATTATCCAAGGTTACACACTGAACAAAGACAGATAAACCGTTAAACACAAACTCATTTTCACGCTAATGGATAATTTAGAGTCACCAATTAGCCTCAGTTGCATGCTTTTGACAGAACTACTTAGTGTTTTTCATATTAGCGATTAGTTTTGTCAGTGTCAGTGATAACTACAATTTTCATTTATCCATGACTGAAGAGAGGTTGGGAAGAGATGCAATAGCAGAAATAGCTATCACACAGAATGGCTGCCATCAGACGTGAGCTCCAGCTGTCACTTTCACTACTGCTGGGCAAATGCACCCACATAAGAGCATAAAGTACACTTAAATTCTTTATTGATGGCGCTTGGTTTAGTATATTCGATGTCGCACGTCGAATCTTCCACGTTTTATACTCACTTTATGGTCCCAGTATCTGGAGCGTTTCCCAGCTACCTTTGGGTGAAGAACGGGTCACCACTCCATCACAGAACCGACACAGAAACAGACACAATCACTAACAATTACAAGCCATTGAGAGCAAACCACTACACCGTTTGTCCACCTCAAACATAACATGCCTATTGAAAAGTACTAGAGCTAAACAAAATAGAACAGTTGTTCCTATTGTCCCATCTTTAACATTCACGATTAACTTTTTGTTTTAACTCTTGCCTTCTATTTAGCACTAATTGGTTATAGTAAAATGCAGTGATGGTTGCCCCCCCCCCTTCATTTTTA
>OMNM01014660.1:2719-15449 GCA_900302745.1 Parablennius parvicornis | reverse complement strand
AAAAAATTCAAAAAAAATTTTTTTTTTTTTTTTTTTTTTTTTAAAGAATTTCTTATCAGCAGCGGCCACAACATCCCACTGAGGCCCGAGCTGAGATATCATGAAAGACAGCAAACTGGCATTCGCCTCAGAGCCATGCTGTCAGGGTGAGTTTGTCATAACATGCATAATGAAACTTTTTGTACATATCACTGTATTTTGCACCAGATGATTTCATCAAAACAGGCTTCACGTCAAGCCTGCAGTAATTACCACCAACAATGAATGAGAAGTTTATGTTTTTGTCTGCATGCATTTATTTATTCATTTATGTATGTATGTAACCAACTTTTTGCAGAAACTACTCACCAGAATGACATGAAATTTTCAGGGATGATTTTGTCATCATCCAAGGACCAATCGATTCGATTTTGGGATGTCAAAGACCAATTTTTTTCCCAAATAAATCCCCCAAAACTGCGGAAAACAAATTTCCCATACGAAGCGGATGAGAGAGGCTCCTTATGAAGGAGATCAGCGTCTGTTGCCATGGAGACGCTCCCTGCTCGCGTTCTAATTTTTGGAAGTGATTATTTGGTTTTGTGAATGGACAGACATTTTCATCACATAAACTCTCCACCACAACAAAGAGAAACGTAAAATGTTGGGGGTTTCTATGGCGCTATTCTACCGGTCCAGTCCAGTCAGGATAAAATTGAGCTGTATGTGGCCCCTGAACTAAAATGTGTTTGACGCTCCTAATCTAGATGCCTGAAAAAAAAAAAAAGCACATTACACACAGTATCATGTGTATGCATCAGTGTCATATAGATAAATACAAATATATTCATCCACATACTCATATGCATAGACTTGACCTTTTAGCTCCATGCGCTTAGAAAACAGACATTATTTACAAAGAGCAACAACAAATGTGTCATAATTTTCTCCTTTCACGCAGTGCAGGGTTTAATTGGGTTTACAACATCTTCCTTGTTTTGATGGCATCCAGAGAGAAAACTTTCCAGTAATTGTGGTTAAATTTGTTTCACGTTTGGATGGAAACTTGGTTACTTGCTGTACGCGAGTCAAGAATGAATTTGGCCCTGCAACAGGTGGGGCCCAAAACAACGGTGATCTAAGGCACAGCAGGAGTTCCAGATCAATACACACAACACAGAACCGCCTGGAGACGAGGTCACGGTGTCACATTCAACTGATCTGGTCCAGCGCCGAATATTAAGTGGACGCACTGAGGGAGAGAAGCTTTTGGTTGCATTTAGTCGATAAAGCACGTTCAAGAAAAAAAAAAAAAAAAAAAAAAAAAAAAAAAAACGGCAGCAGAGAGGAGAGGGGAAGGTGTGCGAAGAGAGTCAGCAGGGGAATCTGATAATGAAAACTGGCTAAGAGTGGAGACAGCGGGGGAATCTGATGGCGGAATAAAGAGAGGGAGAGGAAGAGAGAGAGAGGAAGAAAAAAAAAAACTTGTTGAGAACAAACACAGCAGGGGGAATCAGATAACACACACTAAACATGAGCTTCACACGCCACACACGGAGGAAACCGACCGGCTGCTTCACGTTCAATCCGGACCAGTAAAAGGTTTTGAAAAACACACAAGTCTGCAGGGATGTTTGAGATGCCGTTTGAGAAACGTTAAATCCAATCGGTGACACGATCAGCAGGGTTTTTCATAGATGGGAACAAATTGAAAAGAAAAAAAAAAAAAAAAAAAGACCTTTTCCTCTATATACACTAAGTGCATAGGTTTTTCCATAATACAGTTTAAAAAGTCATTTTATAGATTTAGTTAACATAAACCCAATTACAAGCCTTTAGTTTCATTATTTATGTCCTACCAGTCAAGATAATCAAACAATATAATTATTTCAATATTAATTAAGATAATGGTTGTTTTTATATACAACGAGGTCGTATGAACAACAATTAAAAATGTATGATATTCCTGAAATACCTAAGTAACCAACAGAGCAATAAACTTGAGTGAAAATATTGAGTTATTATTTTTATTAAAGAGAAAAGGCACTTATATTGACGTTTCTGTTTTTCCAGAGACATTTGCTCTTTCGTGTCTCTTAAAAACATGTTTGAAGCCTGACTTGTTTCTGATCTTGCTTATTTCCATTATTCTTTTCTCTTTTCCACTATTTTTTTCTGTCTGAGTCTCGAAGCTACAAATAAAGTGATTGGAGAATTTTATGATATCAAATATGCCACCCGAGCAGCTTTAATCCCCCAAAAATAAAGATACTCTACACAAAATAGTCTTTGTTGTGGCTGAAGAAGCTGGAATCATAATTATTAGGGAAGATGTTGACTTGAGTTAATTAGGGTTTGAGCACTAAAAGCTCTAAAGGACCCTAATGAAACTGCTTGGATTATTATTTGCTTAATGTACTCAATGTGGCTTAACTCAAAAAATGGCAAAACTTTGCAGAAATATCAGACCTGGTGAAAATGTTTCTGGGGAGGCGATTATAGACATGACTGACAAAATGGCTCAACAGCGCCATCTGGAAAATGTAGACAAAAAAGTAGGTGTTGACGATGGATTGTGTGATATATGGGGGACTTGCTTGCAGCTTTAATTATGTTCAAAACTCTGTCCGTTGCAATGGCATTGGTTATCTGTTATAAAACGTATGTTTTGGGGATTTTTTGATTCACTTTGCGTGAGTCAATTTGACGGAAAAGGGATTTAATTATTGTCATTGAAAAGTTGCATCGTAAAATAATGACTTATTGTTAAAAATCAGATAAAACTATTTCACACTAATAGAAGAGCCTTTAATGCTTCGAATGCTTTATTCAATTAAAATATGGTGCAAGCTGAAGGAAACAGATTTCGATTCCCTACTAGTCAGGGAATGTTGCATTTAATTGCAATTGTGCATAAAGTTGAACGATCTAAAAGAACAAAACAGGTTTTCAAAAAAAGACGGTGTTTCATTTGATTCGGTTTTATATGATAGATTCTGCAGAACCAATAGAATGAGGTGAAAGGTCAAATGCTTCATAGCCTGTCCAGCCTGTGCATCGCGATTTTAAGAAGTAACTAAAAGTAACTACAGTACTCTTTTGGAAAAGAGTAATCAGTACAGTACCTGAATTACTTTCTCAGTGAAGGAATCAGTTATTAATTACTATATCCAAGTGACTTCACCAACAATGGTTGTGGTGCAGAGTTTATGTGATGAAAATATCTAAATTTACACAAAATCAAACAATTACTAGTGAAGTCCATTTTAATGTCCCCGTTTGAATGTGTGAGATAATTTCACGAGCGGACGGTCAAGCGGTTCGGTTGCGGGAGCATGCGGCACATTGGCTGAAGGGATTTCTATAAACCAGAATTGGGATGTAAAATTATTCACATCAGGGTGGTGGCAGGGTGCCAGAATAATCATTTCTCCATTTTTTCCAACCGGGAGACCAAATACAGTTTAACTCTGACTCTCGCTTTCTGCCGGAGCTGCCCGGGAGATCGCACAATGGGAGAAACACAATCGTGATTCACAAAGACTTCAGCTGAACTGAATAGAAGACAGATTTATTTATCTGAATGGCGCTGCTGTTATTGTACCCTAAAACAAGTTTGACATTTGAAAAAATATCTCTTGTTTCTCCCCAAGAGTTGAAATGTTTGACAATTTATTCAAGAGACAATGAACTTTAATAGCTTCCCAGAATGTGGAGGACGACAGCTGCACTCTGTAGTCTCTATCAAACACGCCTCAAGTCTCTTGTATTTCATCTTTAAGTTATCCAACTTATTATTATTTAATTCTTGATCTTTTGTTCTGACTTCTTTTCTTTTTATTGTCTGTCTTTATAAATCACACTATTTCCTCTCTGTGCTTCACTTATACTGCCTTTTTGATATTTCGATTAGAAATCACTTTGTGAATATATCTGTGTAGGCAAAAAAACTAAATAAAACTAGTGTAAATGTCTCAAAGTTAAGAAGTCGATTCCTATAAAAAAAAAAAAACCAGAGGCAACAAACTACACAACATGATCATCAGCACATTCTTTCTTATCAAAAGAGTCAAAGTGAAGCCAAGTGGATTAAATAGCACCCCAGTCTTACTTTGGACATGTTTAGTATCCATCCATCAAAACACTTTCTACTCAGATTAATTACATTTTAAATGTGTAGCACCAACAAAGCCCTCTAATGGGACATGCGTCGGGGAAAAAAAACAAATTTTGTACATAAGTTTAAGTACTGTGGAATGGAAAGACGCCTCTTTAACATAAAGAAACCTCAGATCTGAGATTTCTGCTGTCACTGTTTGGGTTAGAGGATAGAAGGAGAGAAAAGGAGGGCAGAGTCAGAAAGCAAGTTAATCCACTCACTGCAGTGCTTCATGAACTTTCAGTTCGACTGTCACGGTCCTGCAGGAGTGTAAGAGTGAAACTGTATGTAGAGCGAGAAAGGAAAGTAGTCCGGTGTAGGTCTCCCAGTCTAAACCTTTAGCAGCTTCAACAGAAAATGGTCCAGCGTGGCCTGAACCAGCTTTATTAAACAGGAAATTCTAACTTTAAAAGTAGGGACCGTGTCAGTCTCCATTAGGATCTGGTTCCACACGAGAGGAGCCCGAGAGCTGAAAGCCTCCCTCTGCTTATATGGCACTTTTCCAACAGTACCTACTCGCCTTTGCTAACCTCGGTTTTGTTCATTTTCCACAGCAATATAGATTGTACCACCATGGCGTGAGCGCAGTCATCAGAACTTTTCCGTGCACAAGTCACCACCCTCAATAGAATCTGTATCTCCAGATGCAGAGCGAACATGCATTTGGAGGATTGGAGTCATAACTCTGCGTTGGATATCAGCTCAAACTATTAATGTTATTATGATGCTTTATTGTCAAGATGAGCTTCAGTGTGCGATGTTTCAGTTTAACTGGTGCCTCTGGCAGAAGCTGATGTTAAAATAAGACAAACAAACGCTACGATACTTTAAACTGTAAAGGAAATGCAGTTAAATGGTGTTCTCCACTACAGCTATGGATTTTGGTTGGGTTTTTAACAGTTGCTGTGACACGGGAAGCTCGAGGAAGCAGGTCACCTGTTAAATGGGAAACCAGTTAATCCGAAACACCGGCAGTATCCGTGCCTCGGAGACGTTCAATAATTGTAGTGGGTTGTTCCGCCTTCTGGGTTGATGTGGCACAAAAAGCTCTTTAAGATACGATGGAGCCTATTGTGCTTCATCCCATTTGGATTGGTTTGGTAAAATTATCGCTAAATTAAGCTAAAATACTTTTCTTATATCTTTAAGCAAACAATCCATGACCTGGTTACCTGTCCTTCAAAGGACTAACTCAGGGGTTCATAAACTCACATTGACCCTACACAGGCTCACATTGTAGTTTCTCCCAGAAAGGAATAAACTGCATAAACGCTCCCCTGCATAAAGAATAAAGACTTGTGTACATTTATTTCCAATGTAGTATAATCAGCATTTCACCCTTAACTGAAGGGACCATTTGCACAAAAATGATATGAATTCTATCTTTGTGCAGCTGCTTCTATCATTTTGCAGAAATTCATAAAGTCCACTTTGCACACGGTCACATTTACTTACAGAACGTTTCAAGTCTTTATGAGTCTCAACCACGACTAAATAACTGCATCAATGCGTTTTAGCATTTGACATCAATGTGTTTTAGCATTTGACCGTGTACAAATAATTTTATTTCTCTCGTTTTGTTTTTTTGAGGAGGACTTCAGTCAGTTCTTCAGAACATTGTGTACCAATGGGAACTTTGGAGGGTTGCAGTAGTTAAAGAAATTTATTTAATTTTACTTTTTGAGAAGAACTCATGACAAAGAACTGAAGAAATTGAGGTGTAAATATTTCAGAACTAAAACTGTCTATTCAGCTGCTCCCATTTGCAGGGATCTCCACAGCAATGATAACTTTATGAATTACATTCACCCACAGGTCCCACAATCTACATGAAGACTTTTGGAGACAAATTATTAAGATAAGCTTTGAAAAACACAAGTGTAACAGTTGTGGCAGTTGCAGACCAGAACTAAAGACAATAAGAAAAAAAAAAAACTGGAAATATCGCCAATGTATTACTTGGCATGAGAGTCCTGGGAACATAATGTGGTTTAAGTTCTTTGATGAAGGGGGGCTCACTCTGCCATACTTCAAAAAAAAAAAAAAATTAGAAAGCTTCTTTTTCTGCTGAAAGAGGGATGAAAGCTAATTTTCGTAGATCACCAGTTAATTGGTGACAGTGGAGAACAGATGGCGTCCCTCCCACTTGGCTGAGCGAAGCAAACTGAAGCTTTAAAAGCTTCTGCGTTCGAAGGAAAGTTTCCAAACCTGCGGTTCCCATCGGATCCCTCGCTACTAAAACCATCGCCTCCTCTATCAAAAGCAGCTCACGGAGGAATTTTGCGCCTCTGACCTGCCAAGTGAGGCGGTCAAAGCCTTCATCAGATTTGGAATTGCAGTCTCAGTGATTCCTGCGGAGAAGCAACACGTTTCTTCTGCACGGCGCCGCTCGTCAATGGAGGGGTTTTTTAGCGCTTCGCCATGGCAACAGCCTAAACAACAAATCAGACATGGTGAATGGACATTTGAAAACCAGAAAGGAGAGCTGCATGAGAATGAGGAGGGAGAGAGAGAGAGAGAGAGAGAGAGAGAGAGAGAGAGAGAGAGACCGACAAAAAAAGTTAAACCTTAGAAAGTGAAACATGACGACGTGACAGAGTTCATTTCATCTGGGTTGGATTTTTAATCGTTTTTCCCATTAATGTTTGTAAACTTGCGTTCTTCATGTTTCAAATTGAAAATATCATTTCAAACAGAGGTGAAAGTTTCTATGAACAGCGTGAATACGTTGGCCTTGCATGGTGAGAGGAATCTGGTTCAATCAATGCAAAGTCCAGTCGAGTGTGTAGCCATGTCCTGTTTGCTCATTAAAACCAAGGTAGAACCTTTGGACCTCCAGAAAGCATTCACTCTCCATTCTGTTGCTTTGAAAGTGTTTAGAATTTAGAGGAAAATATTGTGGAATGCATTAATTTTCAAACCGGATGGGGGATTTTTTTATGTCGGCGACAGTAGGTGTGTCCACCGTGTAATGGATTACAACAGAGGCACAGGAGAGTAGAGATCTGCACATATGGCTAACAGCAAAGACTTTGCACATGTCCTGGTCCTCGTGTAAAACCTTCTACCCGTGGATTTTGTTGAATTCTCGTATGTATTTCCACAACTTACATCCTCCATTCAAAGATGATCTTTGTATATTAATGAATCACAATATAATTTTCCTTTGAGGCCCTGTTTACGCGACAATGCAAAACCCTTGTTGTATTTTGGTACGGTGGCCCAGAAGGGACAACTGCACAACAGGAAAAAAAGCCACAACACATTCGCAAAATGCAACAACACAATTGCAAAAACCCACAACACAACAGGAAAAACCCACAACAGAACAAGAAAAAGTCACAACAGAACAAGAAAAAGTCACAACACAATCGCAAAAAAACCCACAGCACGACGCATTATTTTCTAAAAGTTGCCGTGTAAACGTGAAACTTTTCTGAAATGAAATTGCAAAAAAGAATCGTCACAAATAGAAATTCTGTTGCATAAAGTGTCACTGTGGCTGATCACATGTTAAGTGAGTTCATGCCGACGTGCTGGTATAAAAGATGGATAGATTTACTCTTAACCCCTTAAATCAACATGAGTTTAGGATAAATGTCTAGTCAGATATAATTTATCAGAAAAAAATTTTCACTTTAATTTAATTTAATTTAATTACCTTTGACCTAGTCTCCAACTGTTTTCCAACTGTTCTCCAACATTCATTTTACCAAAACTAGGGTCAGGACAAACAGCTCCATCTATTTTATTTTACATCACTGAGGTTTATCATCATTTTTAAGGTTATAAATGGAGTATGGATTACAAGTATGGCAAATATTCCCTCTGATAAACTCTTTAAAAGCTCTTTAAACAGCAAGTTTATCTTAAAGAAAACTTCGCAACCTCCCAGTGCTGCCGATACTGACTCCATCTGCCAGGTACTTGTGAGTGATTCACTGACCAACCCTACAAATAGTACCTGAATTATGCATGTAGAAATTCTGGGAAATTCTGTTCGAACGGTGTAAAACCTTCTAGCTGCTGATGGGGAGGCAGAAATCAGTCATTTCTCTCTTCTTACAGGAATCATGAGCTCACAATGGATTGAAATGGAGCATTAGAGCTCAATACGTCTGGAACATGATGAGTCGGTTTACAGGTGAATGACGTGGCTCCGAATCGCCGCTTCGTCTTTTGTCGGCGCTCGTCTCTGAGCTGAATTGCAGATTGGATGAGGGAGCCGGCGATCAGCGAGGCCCCCGGACTCTGCTTTATATTCACGGCGGCAGCTGCAGGCTGTTGGAGGCCTGCTGCCTCGCTGGTCGGCCAGTTGGCCCAAACAGAAAAAGACTCCGTTTCTTTGGGAGCGGAGCAGAGATCAAGTTGCCGAGAGCCAGAAAAGACGGAGAGAAATTAATGAGTTTTTTTTACCAAGGAGTCAAGTCTTGTGGGTACTGTAAACTGTTACACTGCATTCTGGGTATTGAGGGTTAGAGGGCTGATGCTTCTCCCGAGTTTGCTGCGAGTTCAAAGATGAGCAAAGTGAAATATCACACTGTGTGTTAGCACTGCATTCTAGAAACAGCTTCTTTTTTCTTTTTTTTTTTTTTAAAATGTAAATGTATTCCTGGAGAAAAAAAGAAAGCTACATGAGAGTGATCGGGGTGAAATATGCCGCCTGAGTTTTGACTTCAGCGTGAGACTGTTGGTTGATTCGTTGTTAACAACGCCGCATCCAAAAACCAGTCGACAACGAATGTCAAAAGTTATATTCTTGCCGAAAAGAGGAAAAAGTGGATTTGATGATCGTGTCTAAGAAACTGTTGTTAACTAACATGTGCCGCTGTGAATTTCAGACACGGAGACGGATCACTTTCGGCTTCAAGTCTGTGGATGAGTGATGTTTTCAACCTTCAGAGAAGCAGCAGAAGTCATGCTTTGCCCCGCAGCCTTATCAATAACACATTAAGGTGGAGGGAGTGTCGCTGCCACAAGGCCGGCTTCGGAGCAGTAATGTGAATCGTTTTGTCCTTGACACCTGAAGCCTTTTCGATCAACATCTCAAAACATTTTAACAGGAGAAATGTTGCATGATACTAAAATGTGTGGCGAATAAACAAAACGACATATGAATGAGAAAGGTTGGTGTCATTTATTAAAATCTCTTATTCTATCATAAATTTTGCGTCCGTCTTTATTCCTTAAAAACAACAAAAAAGATCTGATTGTTATAATTTTAAGGTTTTTCTTTGTTTATGTTCCGATTCTGTTGCTCCATTTTCATCTGAACTGAATTATTCAGGTAACATGTTTTGGCAGAGCAACACAGAAAGTTTTCCTTTGAGCTTCAGTTTGTTTCCGCCTGCCAACACGCCGTGTTTTCAGTTTTATTTGTTCAGCCTTAATAAACTTCAGTTGGTGAAGACACCTGTTTAAAGACAACACTGGCAGAGTTTCACATTTTTAAACACTAAAGTTTTTAACCATTTGTTGTTGTTTCTTAAAAGACTCACTAAAATATGGTTTTAATTGTAATTTTTAGTCAATATAAGGTCACTCTTTGTCCTGCAGGCCGTATATTCGACACCCTCGCTCTAGATTTTATAAGTTTGTGAATTAGTTTCAACTACATCGGAGTTTAGTTTTAAGGTTAATTATTTAGCTGCCTTAAAGCCTCATTTCAATATTTTACATTTCACATGCTATTATGATAAAGCCAAGATGGAAAATCACTGACCCACTGGTCAACTTTCACTCCAAAACAAACCTCATCAAGGCCAAACACCATCTCGTTCCAAACGTTGAGCGCTCAAACGATCTTCTGCCTGATGTCAATCTTTCCGTTTTCCAAATTAATCACCTTTCATTCTGAATAGATTAAATCCAAGAATATGTAATATTAATCAGGGATTGACAACAACACCTACCAGGCAAGAACGTTACCAGCTCATATAATTACTGCAGCTGTCTGAATTTAATGAACTTCGTGGAGAATTAATGAGTGAAACCTCTCTGAAAAGTGCAGAAAATTTCTCCGGCTACTTAAACTTTTCTTCTCCTTTTTTTTTCCCACCCTGGTGTTTTGGACAAGCAGACAGACTGGAAGTGACAGAGATCCCGAATACAGTATTATTTCTACTTATAGTTTCCTCTAAATCTCACACACTGGAAACGCCTCAGGGCAACAAGTCAGATAAAGACCAGAGTCAACATATTCCTGATTTTATGTACATTACAGGTGAAAGAAAGCGGTGCTGCAGACTTGTCTAATAATGAGGGAGTTGAAGGATCAGTCCTTGAATTCCCAAGTTCCCCACAGTCTGGAGGTCAAAGGAATCCCATCCAGCGCAGTTTGAAAATGAATTATTAGGTTTACACTGAATGTGTTCCTTTAAAATAAATCATTTCCTATAAATAAACCAAAATTAGGCATGCTGAGAAAAGAAATAATCCCCCCCTCTGCTTTCTTCACAAATCTCACCCTGCGGACACCAAATAACCTGCTCGCAGAGCTACATAATATCATCCGGGGTTATTTGAGTACGATCTACCTCAGTACTCCTTCACATTTATAAGACACCTACCAGGAACATTTGAAAAACCACAAAATGTTTGTTTAATTTGAAATGCAACAGAGTGAGGAACTGACCTCCCCTGGGCAGGCGATGGATGAGAATCTACATGAAACTATACCTTTATTTTACTGGAAGCGCAACTACTGTAAAAGTTCATCTCCCCTCAGTCAGATTACTTTATGCAGATGACGCAGAGTTATCTGGTGTGACCTTCTCTCACTTGACTCCTGATGCTCTGAATGCAAATGTCTCAGTGTTTTATAAGCCCGGATCTACAAAACCAGACCTGAATAAATAAATATATAGCATCAAAAGTGAATTCAGAATCTTCTATACCAGTGAAACGACTATCAGTAGCCTTGAAGTTGGTTTTCGACTCCCGGGCATTTCAGGTTTCTATTGTTTGGCAGCAGCTTCCGACAAGCCTCAAACGTCTGAGCTGTTTGATCAGCTCACGGCGTCTGAGTCTTGAATCGGCACGCTTTCCGGTGGAAAACACAGCCGTTCCGCTCGGAGGAGAGGCAAACAATCAGCAAAATATAGTAGCTACAAAGAAAACAAGTTTTCATCACATTAAATGCTGTTTTCCGCCAAAGTAAGGTCATATCTTAAACGAGCAGATCTTTTAAATTAGTTAAACACATGCAACAAGTGTGTACTGGCATACACCAGACTGTATCATTAAGTACAGATCCAAGTGTCTAATAACAAGGAAAGTGTTAGAACGTAGAGAAGCATCATTAATAAATAACCAGCACTGCATGAGATATACAAATGGCTTAAACATTGCTTTTGTATGATTTTCTCTATATTCATTACAGATGTGAGGGGATGTTTTTACTGTAACCAATGCATTTATGGTAACGGTGATTCTCATCACGTCCATTTACTACAGTAAGATGATATTCTCTCTGCTAATCCATTGATCAACTCTGCACTTTCCTGGAAGACAAACATGGATTTTTACCTTGGCTGGAAATACACCACTCACGACTTGATATGCAGTTATCTTTAGGGGGCAACAGTCTAAACATGGGAGGGAAGGAAGCTTGATTTAAAAGAAGAAGAAGAAGAAAAAAAAATCATCTGCAAGAGTGCCAGTAAGAAATTAATCAGCTCGTCGATCACAGCACTGTGGATAACTGGAGTGTAAATGGATTCCACCCGAGCTTCACTATTTTCGTGCATTAATGGCTTAATTAAAAAGGAGTCGAGGAAAGGGGGAGGGTTTCATTAAACCTGAAAATAGCATTTCAATTTTCCTCCTTCATTAAAAATGTTTTTCAGAGGAAATTCGCCGGAGCCCCAGTCATCAGCTCCATTATTGTGAGGAAATGAATCACATACTTCATTAATTACTCATGCATACGACTTTTAATATGGATTTATGTGGATTGGATATTTCTTGTAAATGCGGTGGTACCGATCGTGGAGGGGTTTGCTCCTTTCCCTCCCTGCTGCACATGTGCAGGTCTTCTAGTTCCGCTGCAACTGTTCAATGCTACTGTGCAAAGAAGGAAAAGAAGATCATCTATCTTTGGTGTAAGTGGTATCTAAGTTAAAGATGTGGGAAATGGGAAAATTGCACCCTGGACTGGTTGCCTGTCAATATAAAGACTGAGGCACAGAAAGAGACAAATAAAATCACAAATTCAAGCCAACATACAAGTGATTGGACAGCAGAGTAACCTGGCAAAACCAATGGTGAGAACATGCAAAGTACACACAGCCCAAGCGCAGAATACAACCAAGGAATTCTCAAATTCTCAATGAAGCAAATGCTAATCATTGTTTCCAAAAACATGGCTGGAAAGAGCACATTGTAGGCTTGTAGTTAATAAAGTAAAGCAAAGTAATGATTGTGCAAGGCAATGAAATGCAACAGATTTGAGAGAAACATTTGTTAAGTTTTGCGTGTCAGTTCACATGGCACACGGTGCTTGGAGCCAGTGAAAATGCAAGGTTTTGAGAATGGTTCACAAGGTGGAACTTTTTGAAAATGGTTCCACACCATCTTCATGGAAATGGGGGG